>CM035200.1:7746749-7759223 GCA_020233015.1 Callinectes sapidus | reverse complement strand
TATATATTTGTAAGTATATACATACATACATACAGGTACCTCTCGTTTTATGCTTGTACGTTTTACGTGTTTTCGAATTTATGCGGGTCCAAAATCCCCCCCAAAATATATGATTTAGGTACGTTTCTTTTCACTTGTATGCAATTTTTTGTTGAGTGGCCAACAGATCCCTTATGTGAGTTCTTTTATGCAACTCAAACAACAACTGCTTCACAATACAATATACGTATCTATCTATCTATCTATCTATCTATCTATCTATATATATATATATCTATATATATATATATATATATATATATATATATATATATATATATATATATATATATATATATATATATATATATATATATATATATATATCTTTGCCCTCACTCAATTATGTTATTATCATGGCAAAATTCATTGACCTTAATGTACACAATTCCAGATAAAACTGAGCTCCAAATGACAGGAATATTCGTAACTTCCCATTCATGATGAAGTTTATTGCAGGAGCCTCACTGGACACTTTGGAGCCATAATATGATAGGCTTGGTTGGTGATTCTCATTACTACCTTGTCACGTGGTATTGATTTTATAATGAAATTATCTGAGAAGGCTATGATTAGTTAGCTTAACAAAGTATTTACCAATGCCAAAGTTTCTGTTAGCCTAATCGGCAACTGATTATCATCACGCAGATGGTGCACTGATGTAAACAAGACACAGAAGTCGCCGACACAGTAAACATCTGTAGATATCACCCTGTCCTGGAGCCAATAAATTTTGTACATATATATTTAAACACACACCTAGGGAAGGTAAACTGTGGAAACCCGGATTTCATGCTGGCCCCATGTCCCGGGGTAAGGGATTATTCCACCACAGGCTCAAAGGCCAAGGAGACGGGAGATGAGCGCCCGCAGCTACGCGCTGATACAGCGTAAGCCCCCCACTTTACCTTTTACACACAAAGATATATATATATATATATATATACACAAATGCACACATGTCTGTGTGTCTGTGTGTGTGTGTCCTGATAGGGCTTAATGTTTGCCACAGGGTTATAGGTTTGTTTTATCCCTGTTGTATAAGACCACTCCTTGATTTAGGAGCCTCAAAATTGGTGCTCCATTATAAACATGACACCGAAACCAACTCCAAATCACCATGTCAGTAAACATTCATTTGTGATGAAGGGAGCTCATCCTATCAAGGAGCAGGAACTCATCCCCCGTGTAAATCGAGAGATACCTGTACATACACAGTGGGGACTCAAGACTCAAACTTAGTCCATTCCAAATGGCTGTTTGAGCATCAAAAGTTCAACTACTGATACCTTTAAATCAGGTAGTTCATTAATTTAAGTTGCTTTTTCACACCCATCACCACATCAGCTTCCTTATTGTTCAGTATGATGGCTAATGTAGATTTCATCAAACAATACTTAGCAAATATTTGTTCCTTTCTTGTATTTATCAATAATCTTCTTTTTCCCGTTTAAATGCTCTCACTTTATTGTTCCTTTTTGGTTTATTTTCACCACTAATAAGTCTCTGATGCAATTGTAAGTTATAAAGTAAATAACACTATTCTGAATACCTTTCCTCAAAAAGGAAAAAATTGAAATATGCTTGGCATCAGGGGAAGGGTTTTACAAAATCTGTTTGGCACTCTTTAGGTTAAATTTGTAACCCAAGTTTCCACTGTATATATATATATATATATATATATATATATATATATATATATATATATATATATATATATATATATATATATATACACACACAATCATACCTCTACATACGAGTTTAATTCGTTCCACAATTGGGCTCGTATCGTGAAATAGTTCGTATGGTGGAACAGGATTTCATTTTTAAATACATGTAAAACTGAATAATGCGTTCCAACACGAAATAAATTAAAGTTTAGTAATACTAATGTACACTGAAAGAAAGTTAACATTAATAAGGAAAACAGTGGTAAATGGTATTTGTTATTAAAATAAACATTATAAATACAGATAATGTAAATAAATAAACAAATAATGTAAATATCAAGTGATAAAAAATGTACGTAGGTTAACTCGCATGGCGGAGGCATAAGAAGGTGGCGGAGGATGGGAGGAGTAAAATCAGCCGACAAGAATTAAACTTATATAATAAACATATTGACATTAAAAGAGACTTAGAAACAACTCAACCCTACCTAGGTTTTTTTTATCTTATCTATTTTATAATTTTTTGTACTTAATTTTATTTATTTATTTATTTTCATTCACTGCGAACTAGCGTCGGCTTGTGTGGTGAATATTTCCTCGTATCCTGGGCAACAATTAGGCTTGTCTCCCAGCTTGTATCTTGGAATTTTTAGATCCTGAAGCACTTGTATGTAGAGGTATGACTATATATATATATATATATATATATATATATATATATATATATATATATATATATATAATTTTCTTTTCTTCCTTTTCTTGTCTTTTTTTTCATAGGAAATTTGGTAATTTTAATGTAATTGGAGGTACATAGCATTGAGAATATAATGATGATAAAGAGAACTGAACAAGAATTAATGGCAAAGATGGTAATCTAGAGGACACTGAGGAAGAAGCTGAAGCTAAAATATACAAGGGTAAGGGAGTATGAAACTTCTGAAGGTTGTACAATATTACAGTTATCAGAACCAATATCTTTGTATTTAGTTAAACGTCCTTGGAATACTGATTACATCTACGAATCAGTTCATGAAAATTAATCTTATTGTCTTTATTTTCTTTTTTACACTTTTAGTTGTAGAATTAGTAACATTCCTTCAATGTATTCATTACATGGTGTAACAAAAGTTAACCCAGTCTGTTCACTGAGTTTTGAAAGAGGTGTTGTGAATACTGTTGCTTTATATGTTTACATGTATTGAACTGTTTACCATGGCTGGATTGAACATTGGTTGTGATGCATGCAATTAGTGCCAAATAATTTATTGGTTTTGGAATCATGAGTAACTTTTTAAAAGAGGCATGCATGACACTAATGGCACTTTATTTTCTTTTTTTTTATTTATTTATATGTTTGTAATCATCAGTCTCAGGAATCATAGTATGGTTTGCACACAGCATTCCATTACTATATTAGGGATCACCACCAAAACAGTGTTGATGACAGCTTTCTTATTTCACATTTCAAAAGATGCACACAAGGTCCTCTGTTTATCACTCAGTTTCCTGTGAAAGCATGAAATTTTATACAAATATATCTTGCTTCCCTTGGACACTTCACAGAAACATTGGGAAATTAATCTGAAACAATAATTAATAGAGGTCCTTACTGGGGATTGCAATTAGAAATAAAATTGCTTACTACTTTTGTTTACTAAACAGAAACTTTTAAGTCTAGCCAATATGAATTACTAGTAATCATTCAAGTATTTAGTGCAAATAAGGCTAACAATAAATGTATCAATTACTATAGCTATACAAATTAAGAAATTAAATTGTAAGGGTTTTCATATGATTATTCTTAGTGTCTATATTAAGCCCAACATAAGTTAGACTAACTATTGGGAAGGCCAATCTAAATTATCTGAAAATCCAAGTCACTTGAACCTCTCTCTCTCTCTCTCTCTCTCTCTCTCTCTCTCTCTCTCTCTCTCTCTCTCTCTCTCTCTCTCTCCATGCCTGTTATCATTAACAGTTCAAATGGTCTGTGTAATGCATTATGCAAATAGGTACTTTTACCTCTGACTTATTCCTTCCTTGTGCAAGATTGACTTCTGAAGGCCATGTGGCATCATGAGCTCAGCACAGCTTACATCCCTATCTCATGGTCCAGTATAAAAGCCTTTTTTTTTCTGCCATTGACAGCAACTTCAGCCTCTGAACTGATATGTAAACACAGCTTTGCCCTTAGAAACTATGGTAGAAATACTAAGGCAACAATAAAGACTACGAAGCAAGTGAAAGCTGATGGAGAAACTGCCTCAACTTGCTAAATCAGCTGTGTAAATACTGATCTTGGCACTAACAGTACTGCGGCACATGTGCCCATTTTGTGTCTCAAATGGCTCAGACTAGCCAAGTGGCTTAAAATGACTCAATTAAAGGACAAGAGTAGCTCCCAATACACTAAAGATAGAATAAATAAATTAAATAAAAAGCCCTGTCTTATTTGGATTTGACTTAAGCAGGGTTTACTTTACTTTAGACTATCATTTGAGTGTAATCTCAACATAAGAGGTCTTGTATGTGCATCTCAAACAATTTGAAGTAAATTTATTAAAGAGTACAATAGTGTTGAGTAAGTTTTCATATGGATAAGCATTTGTTTTATCAAATATTCTCTTCATTCTCTTTAGAGGAGTCAAAAACAGTATTGCTTCAGGATAGCATCATTGTATAGATAAATTCATGGGTGGATCTTCAAAGGAAGTGCACTGTATGACATATATTTCAGGATATGTGTGTCAGATTTATTTTTATTTAATTTTTTTCCTATATTACTAAAATATATGTAATGACATACTGATACCTTGTGCAATAGTGGATAATGAAAGTATATACTTGTGTGTGTGTGTAAAATTTTTTAAAAAATAATAGGAAGACTCCATTGATGTGCACACACTTGTAGCATTTATCTTTGGTTGTCTGCTCATCATCCAGCCAATCATTCCTCTATAGAAAGAGCTCAGAGATCATAGTGACCCATCTATTGGTAGAACTGAGACCACTCACACAGGAACTGTGAAGCCAAAATCCCTCTGGTTACTTTCTGCATTTACTTGCTGCTAGTTGAACAGAGACTACATCAAGAGGCTTGTTCATCAATCTGCCTCACCATATTTTGGACTAGGATATCACTTTAACTCAATAGTTTGAAATTGATTTCAAGCTCAAGTAAATAAGTTTTGGAAAAACAAAAGGCAATGTGTTGGAAATCGGACCCAGAACATGAGCAACAAAGCTTTGCTCATTTCTGATGAAGCAGTAAATGTATCGTGTACTCTTGTGGGATTCTGATCTATGTTTGAATCAATGCATCTCAAATCCCAGGCCAGCAGAAATTTTGGGGTTTGTTTTTTCACCTTATGGCCTCTGATCTCTTGGCAAGAACTAGGAACCAAATATTAGTCTGCCTAGCAGTAACAGAAAACTCAGTGTCCTACTGTCTTACAGGGAAATGAAAATGGAAGGCTTGTAATCCTACATTTCTGTATGTGAGTTTATGTATGTGTGAATGAGTGCTCTTGTGCCTACTTGCTTGCTTGCATGCCAATTATATATATTTGAACCAGAAGTAGTCTACTCCACAGATATGAAGTAAGCAGGCATGAATTTAAATACTAGAGTTGTTTAATGTTTAAAGACTATTTAGTTGTGTCTTATTGACAATATGACAATGTGATAAGGAAGACAGAATAATTTTTTTTCTATTGAGAGTTAAAGATGGTGTACTATTATACTGTTATACAACATGAGACCTTATATTGAATTTAAGATAATTTAATGAAGGTCAAATACCTTGGCATGGTTTTGGCTAAAATGAGAGAAGTAATCATATATTTTTGTAATTATTGTTCAAATGAGGAGACTTTTTTTGTTTTCCAAGTATACATGTAAGAAAAGGGCTTAATACATCTTCAAATAGAAGTATATTTTCATGTTATATTTTTCAGTACAATGAAGACAATAAAACTTGTAACTTTTAAGCATTATGGCAGTGGTAGTCCAAACATGTATGTGCAGACACACACACACACACACACACATGCACATACACACACACACACATGCACATACACATATATACACACATACATACATACATACATAATGATCAAATAGATGTAATCAGCAAACTGTGTATCACTTAAAAAGTGGGAAATTGGATATTAGACCACTCAAGTGTATCTCAGGCCCTGTAAGTTACAAGTAGGTTAACACACACACACACACACATCTGGAACAGTCTGGATGAAGAGATTGTAACAACAGAAAGTGTACACAAATTTAAAGAAAAGTTGGATGAAATTAGATTGGAGACAGGTCATTATGAGCCCTGTTCGAATCCTGTAATATATAATTAGGTAAATACACACACACACACACACATGATTGGATAACTATGATAATGTTCATAACTTTAATATGGTGTCAAATGAAAATAATTTATGATAAATATATGTGTGTGTTTACCTAAAAGTAATACACAGGATTTGCTATGTATACTTTTCTGTCTACTTGTCGTAATTCATTAGTTTAATTTGCAATAGTTTTTTATAAGTTTGTAGCATATGATTCTTCTAAACCTCTTTTCTTAGTAAAAGAAGCACCACCACCACTATCTTGACAGGATCTTATCCTTCCTATGTCCTTAAGGTCCCAAATGATTCCCTTGATAAAGTACTGTAGAAGTATTGATAGATCTTAGACTTTGTTGTTATTACCTTTTCAAGACTGCTAAGACTTTTATGAATAATACAGAGTAGTCATATCCTGTGCACTGTGTACCTGTTAAGGTTTATGGAATACTTATTTGAAAAGGTCTCCCAAAGGCATCTAATTTATTTATTTTTATTTATTTTTATTATTTTTTTCATTATTATTTTTTATTTCATTTTATTTATTTACTTATTATTTTGTTTTATTTATTTATTTTATTTTATTATTATTATTATTATTTTTTTTTTTTTTTTTGTGTGTGTGTGTGTGTGTGTGTGTGTGAAATGTAAGTTATGTATTCTCAAACATTCAGCCTCTTATCTTGACTGCTTTAATTAGGCTATAGTGAAAGTTATTGGGGTTCTTATGTGTATTTTCATGATTCAAATGATAGTTTAACTAAGAACCTGCATCATCAATGAGAAATACTTCCATGAGAACTCAACTAATCATTGCTACAACCTTTTGAAAACAGTCCTGATGAAGGAAGCAAGCATTTCAGAATATGAGCCAAAGTGACAATCAGATCTGGAATTTGTTATCTTTATCTCATGCCACCCAAATGCTTTTCTTGTTCCTTGTTCACTGAACTACTAAGATGGTTAAACTGTTAATTAACACAATGAAACTGTGCCTTACATTCATTGTTACTACTAAAAGATAAAGGTATCTACAGCACGAGAGACAATGGTGATAGTAGAGTAAGCTTTGTTATTTGTAAGTTCTTAGCAATTATATATAATTGTTGTGCTGTACAGTTATGGCCAATAGTCTTGTAATCTGCTCTACTCACTCCTTTGTTTAGTTTTTCCTCATTTTAAATCATCTGTCCTGATTGGTTTCTGTTCTTTGTTGTAAGGAGATTGTCAGTAAAGCAGTGGATATAAATTTGAGAAAAAACACTCGGTATAGAAGTGAATGTTGATAGCCTTCTGGCCACAACTGTACCATTTAGTTGCTACTGCAGGAGGTTGAAGATTTTTTGAAAATGGGCATATTGTTTGGGTTCATTATAGTTTTACAGTACCTAATACTGTACTGTGAATGACAAAGAGTAAATAATAGAATTATTATAATTAGAGTGTATGCTTTGTGTGTTCCATTCAGCTCACCAGCCAATCTGTAGCTCAGCATGGCAATAGTGCAAGTGTTGTTACCTAGACTCTTAGTCAACTGTAAACCCAAACTAGTGATATAAAATGCAGTATTTACATCTGAATTCATTGTTAATGTAATTCCACACTCTTCTTTTTACAAGCATCATAGAAGCACCAAGAAACTTATCTTATAAAGAGAGGGAATAACTAGAGATAAAATCCCTGAAAGAACATCCAAGGTAACAGTAACATGTCATATGTTCAACTAATCAGACTAAATGTTAGGAATGCCATATTGACCATTTTTTTAGAAACTATAATAGAAGCTATTCAGGTTTTTAGAAGATCCTTTGATAATTTCTAGGATTGTTAGCAGAATATATTTGAACTTATTTGGATGTTTTTGCTTCTAGTTATAGTTGATTAACCTATTATGGAAAGTATTGGTCTCTTTGAAAGGTGCTTTCATATTTCAAATAATTAAACAGGCTGTAATAAAAATTATTGGGATTTTCAAGTGTGCTTTCTTACCCCAATGATAAGAAAATAGTCTGAAATAGAAGTTATTGGGGCCATAAAGGCTTTTTTTTTTTTTTTTTATTATTCCAATTATAGTTAACCAATGATTATTTATCAACAATGATATTGAAATGCTATGAGAACCCAACTATAATTTTTTTTAAGTAGTTTCTCTGGAAATAGTTTTAGAATATAAGATAGGTGAACATGAAGATTTCAATGAAATTTAACTCTGCTTTCTGATCAGCTGTTACTGTCCTGCCTACAATACTTCTCTTTCCAAGTAGTTTCTTGAGTTTTAGTTACTTTTCTCCAAGCATTACAAAAATATGATTGTCCTCACATATGTGTGTTTAGAATGTAATTTTCTGTATGGCTTATGTCGCACATGGTTGAGTACAATTTTCCAATAGGCACTCAAGATTTTACTAAAGTATTTTTATTTTCCAAAATTTTAATGTTTATTTTTCTTATATAGCCATCCACCTGCATTTGTTAATCATGGATATTTTCATTTTTTCATACCACTTTGGTTACTGAGGTCTAAGCTGTGCCTTCATGGCCTATGTAATGGTGAATTATTAAATTGTTAAAATTCATGTTATTCTTTTTTCTTACCTTTCTGAAGAACTGCTTTATTTGTTACAGAAATATATCTCTTCTTTTATTCTAAGAAGGTGGGTACCTATCGATTTACTATGTGAGTGTTGTATTCTTGAAGAGGTCGCATAAACCCAAAACAACGTAAATTGAATATATATATATACATACATATATATATATATATATATATATATATATATATATATATATATATATATGAATATATATATATATATATATATATATATATATATATATATATATATATATATATATATATATATATATATATATATATATATATATATATAATGGGTAGGAGGCCATTCTGTATACACGTTTTATTGAAGTCTACAGCAGTAACTGCATTGTTGAGTTTATAAGAGGTTTTCTCTATCCTCCGGATGAGAGAACGTAAGTTCTGATTTACCAAGTTTAGAAGATTTCGAAAGTCCATTAGAATTCTCTTTTAGTAACAGCTGGGGGTGTGTCTTTTTCTCAGATATCTTTCGGTCTCTTGTACCATCTTCAGGAGAGGAGTGAAGAACGTGGGTCGGTGGCGTAGTTGGGTGCGGCGAGTGTCAAGGATGCTTAGTCACATCCTGTCGTCACTCTACTCACTTTCACAGCCATCATCATGCCCCCCAAACAAATCACATATCACATATCATCGTCCATCACATCTTTCTAATCACACCGCGGAGCTATCTTTCTTTCCTCCCAACAGGTTGCTACCACAGGAACACGCCCTGCCACCACTATCAACAGCACAATACAAGGGCAGAAAGAGAAGATCGACTCCATCCCCACACCATACCTCTAATAACAACTCTTCACTCCACATCATCACCCAATCCTTTCTACTAACAAAGTGGTCCCTCCGCTATACGGAGTACCTTCTTCAAACTTGTCCCTCTTTCTCTAAAAAATAATAAAATACATAAAAAAAACTATCCACTTCCACTGTCTTTCCTCTCCCATTTTTCCCTCCTTCACTCCTTCGTTGTTCGTTGTTGTGATGCGCTGGTCAAGAGAGCAAGGCTCGCTGGTGGGTCCGTGCAGGAACGGTACACGCGCACGCTGAGTAGTGGCGGTCTTGCGCTTTTTAATGTGCTCGGTGCGTTCTGCTTGGCTCCCGCTTTCTGGTCGCTGTCTCCCTTGTTATGACGGTCCGAAAACATCTACACATAAATGAGCAGTAGCCTACATTTCTAAACAACATACTGTACACCACACTATCTTGCACCTGGGTTAAGCCCCAGTGACTCTATCCTACCACTGAAATTCCCTTCTTTTCACCCCCCCCCCCCCCCCCGCCCTATTCTTCCCTCTATCCCCACCTTTTCTCTATTTTTCGTATTCGTCTTCCACGTTCTTCACTCCTCTCCTGATGAAGATGGTCCAAGAGAGACCGAAAGATATCTTGAGAAAAAGGCAATCAACACTAAAACACTAAAAAAAACACTAAAAGAGAATGGGCTATTTATGAAGCTCAGTCACCAGATGGCTCTACAAGTTAAGCGATAACGGAGCCAAAAATGACTTCATCCTTACCGTGATTACCTACGGTTATAAAAGCAGTTACGTGTCAAAGTAACTTCATGCACGAGTTGGTTAATGAAAAAGCTTTGCAAGAAAAATATAGCATGAGAGAAAACATTTCTCTCCTTAATGTATTTTCCTGAGATGTGAAGCCAAAGTCGACAAACTGGCACTCTCTCATCTCACCTTTCTGGCGTTTATACACAATAAAATTGCAAGATCAGCACTTCCAGGCTTCTCTAGATATTTTATTCACATTAGAGTATGGAAAACAAATATAGGTTTTAAGTGTCAACTTCTCTTTTGGCGGATATTTAATGTTAATAATATTGAATAGTTCAACAGCGGATATCCGAGCTCAGAGACCGTCAGTCATCTGAGATCAGTTATGACTCATATTTGTCTTGATTTCATCCGAGGAGGACCTCATCACGGCGCTGTCTGCTGTCATTCCCACAGATCATGCTTCAGTATCCCCACTTCCACACACTCCGTGTGGTCCTGCGTTCCCAGAGCCCTCCCGCCCTCCAGCTTGAAACACGTCAACTTGTAAACACACCTTGCTGCTGGTCTTGGATTAGGGACAGTCTCCTAAATCTTGGTGGCAAGACTTTGATATTCGTCAAAATAGAGACTGATACACTTTAAACGAGTACTTTTCTAGGTGAAGAGTGCACACTGATTATGCTAAACGGGTGAACAACACAATATTAATTTAATCTTATTCATAATCGTAAGAACAATGTGAAATGGAATTGCCAGATGTTAAACATTCTGGCCCTGTATATTGCTTGGCTCAGCTATCTCTTACCGGCCAGTGACATCTGATGGCCGCCGATTTTCATAAATAGCCCATTCTAATGGACTTTGGAAATCTCCTAAACTTAGTAAATTATAACTTACCTTCTCTCATCCGGAGGATAGAGAAAACCTCTTATAAACTCAATAATGCTGTTATGCTGTAGACTCGTAAAAAAAAAAAAATATATATATATATATATATATATATATATATATATATATATATATGTGTGTGTGTGTGTGTGTGTGTGTGTGTGTGTGTGTGTGTGTGTGTGTTATATGTGTGTGTGTGTGTGTGTGTGTGTGTGTGTGTGTTATATGTGTGTGTGTGTGTGTGTGCGTGTTTTATTCACCACCACGGTCGTCTGCTGGCAAGGATTTTATAATAATTAGAATCCTTGCCTGCTGGTCACTCAGCCAGCCTTTACCTACGGAGCGAGCTCCGAGCAATGCACTACCAAATCGGTAATGTAGGAACGCAATATCAATAACACAGGAAAAACTTTTAACGTTAGGTACTGCTTGCGTTACCGTAATTTTCATATGTTAAGTGGCAGTTCATCCTCCCACAAAAATAAATAAATGAATAAATGATAATAAGGTATAAAGTCCTTCTACTTGAAACTTTCGGGGTATAACTAAATTATCAATGCCGACTTTAGGTAAGCAGAGGAATGTGGTATGTCATACCTGCTGATGGTATGGCGTCGTAACAGTTTTCATTATGTAAAAACTTTTTGTGGTATAATTTTTTGTCATAGGAACACCTGTTTTTACCTGGAAATATTCAAATCCCATATAAACACTATGTAATTTATTTTTTGTTTAAATTTGCAATACGCAATGAGATACTGAGGCCATAAAAAAACTTTTTTTCCGCAACATCACGCCGATCGCTATTTTCTTTCAATAAAATTCCTTAACACTCAATATTTTTTTCTATTTCATCGAATATATATATATATATATATATATATATATATATATATATATATATATATATATATATATATATATATATATATATATATATATATATATGCCTGACTGGATCTCTTCAGGAGGTACTACATTTCTGTCCAGCGGCCGTGGAGAGGCTGTTCAGCTCGGCAGGGGACATTCTGAAGCTTAAAAGATCCAGCCTGAGAGAGCTTGTTGATCTTCAGGAACAGCAATCTCCACAGGGATTCAAGATATGGCTCAAGGTGGAGGAAGAAAGGAGAAGAACTTCTATTTGTCTGTCTGGAGTCGTGATATTACTTCATTATTATAAACTATTTTAAAACTATTTTGTTTGAATTTGGATGGTAACGCAAAAATAAATATTGGTAACGGTGACGCAGTAACGCGGACCGCTTAAGGGAAATTAAAATCAGTGTTGACAGTAATGCACTACTTGTCCGGCATGTAGGTACGGGATGTAAGTCGAGGAGTAGTGGCCTCGCTATCCCGCCGGTGTGTAGTGTGTGATATGGTTT
>CM035200.1:7726726-7746649 GCA_020233015.1 Callinectes sapidus | reverse complement strand
GATCTGGTTACACTGTTTAAAGGCGAGAGAATTACGGACAAATCTAAGTGCCTGCCGTGCATTTGCCCTTCGTGTGGACGGGCCTTAATATTTCATCTAATTCAGCTGTAAAAGTTTTGTTCCTGTTCTGTAAATTTAAATAATCTTGAAAAAAAAAAAAAAAAAAAAAAAAAAAAAAAAATATATATAGATAATATATATATATATATTTATATTATATATATATATATATATATATATATATATATGTATATATACACTGCAGAACTCAAACTCATCATTTATTACAAGACTAGACGCACATCAAGCCTTATCATAAAGAACAACTGCCTCCCCCCTACTTCCCCGCTACAAGATGTGAGCCTCGTGTACAAGTTTACATGCAAGTATGGCGACTGCAGTCACCGACCTTCCTTGTACATCGGGTCTACCATCACCACTCTCTCAAAACGCATCACAGCTCACCTACAACACGGAGCTATCAAACGCCACTACCTCGCCAAACACAATACATCTGTCTCCCGAAAATACATTGAAGAAAACATCACCACACTTCATAAAGAACAAGATGTAACCCGACTCAGAATGGCTGAATCTGTCTACATTACCTCCATAAAACCTACAATTAACATCCACCTGCTTCTCGCATCCTGTTTACCGTCACAACGCAGGAATGCTACTAACTCCGAGGAAGACCAGCACGCGCTGTGATTGGTCCACATACCCGGCCGACGCTGAGCCCGTCCTACGTCCGCTGGCGCAGATAAACAGCGCCACCGACCCACGTTCTTCACTCCTCTCCTGAAGATGGTCCAAGAGAGACTGAAAGATATCTAGAGAAAAAGGCAAACAATACCCCCAGCTGCTACTAAAAGAGAATTCTAATGGACTTTGGAAATCTCCTAAACTCAGTAAACCAGAACTTACGTCCGGAGGATAGAGAAAACCTCATATAAACTCAATAACGCAGTTACTGCTGTAGACTTTAATAATAAAAAAAAAGTATATATATATATATATATATATATATATATATATATATATATATGTGTGTGTGTGTGTGTGTGTGTGTGTGTGTGTGTGTGTGTGTGTGTGTTATATGTGTGTGTGTGTGTGTGTGTGTGTGTGTGTGTGTTATATGTGTGTGTGTGTGTGTGTGCGTGTTTTATTCACCACCACGGTCGTCTGCTGGCAAGGATTTTATAATAATTAGAATCCTTGCCTGCTGGTCACTCAGCCAGCCTTTACCTACGGAGCGAGCTCCGAGCAATGCACTACCAAATCGGTAATGTAGGAACGCAATATCAATAACACAGGAAAAACTTTTAACGTTAGGTACTGCTTGCGTTACCGTAATTTTCATATGTTAAGTGGCAGTTCATCCTCCCACAAAAATAAATAAATGAATAAATGATAATAAGGTATAAAGTCCTTCTACTTGAAACTTTCGGGGTATAACTAAATTATCAATGCCGACTTTAGGTAAGCAGAGGAATGTGGTATGTCATACCTGCTGATGGTATGGCGTCGTAACAGTTTTCATTATGTAAAAACTTTTTGTGGTATAATTTTTTGTCATAGGAACACCTGTTTTTACCTGGAAATATTCAAATCCCATATAAACACTATGTAATTTATTTTTTGTTTAAATTTGCAATACGCAATGAGATACTGAGGCCATAAAAAAACTTTTTTTCCGCAACATCACGCCGATCGCTATTTTCTTTCAATAAAATTCCTTAACACTCAATATTTTTTTCTATTTCATCGAATATATATATATATATATATATATATATATATATATATATATATATATATATATATATATATATATATATATATATATATATATATATATGCCTGACTGGATCTCTTCAGGAGGTACTACATTTCTGTCCAGCGGCCGTGGAGAGGCTGTTCAGCTCGGCAGGGGACATTCTGAAGCTTAAAAGATCCAGCCTGAGAGAGCTTGTTGATCTTCAGGAACAGCAATCTCCACAGGGATTCAAGATATGGCTCAAGGTGGAGGAAGAAAGGAGAAGAACTTCTATTTGTCTGTCTGGAGTCGTGATATTACTTCATTATTATAAACTATTTTAAAACTATTTTGTTTGAATTTGGATGGTAACGCAAAAATAAATATTGGTAACGGTGACGCAGTAACGCGGACCGCTTAAGGGAAATTAAAATCAGTGTTGACAGTAATGCACTACTTGTCCGGCATGTAGGTACGGGATGTAAGTCGAGGAGTAGTGGCCTCGCTATCCCGCCGGTGTGTAGTGTGTGATATGGTTTCAGCCGTACCCGAAGACCGGTCTATGATCTGTGAGCTAGCTCCGTAGGGAAAAGGCTGTAAGTGATATTACACACACACACACACACACACACACACAGCAATTTACAAGATAAGGGTACCATCTTTTTCATGGAAAACATGAAAATTATTGGTAGTAAAGCAGTGATCAAATTCAAATTCAAACAAGATATGATCGAAGACATGACACACCGCACGGTAGCATAGCGCGTCGGCAGTGTACTGAGGACGGTTCGCTGTGGTGCCTCCCCCCCCCATCCCAATACCCGCCACCACTCCCCAAACGTCTTTTAGCAGCCCCATGGCCTGGCACCCTTGGCACAGCTGAATCTGGCAGCCCTTGCCACGAGAGCCAGCTTGAGGTGTGTCTCAGTGAGGGCAGTGCCACGGTGCTGGCGAGGAGAGGAGCAGTGGGACAATCAGGGGATGTGATATTACGGCCTCCAACCCGCGGTTAGTGCTCCCAGTGCTTGTCAGGTGACTTGTCATTGGTTTCTACTGCTTCGTGACGTTTCCTACAAACGCTGCATTGTTTCCCTATAAATTATGAAAGATAGAATCTGGAAATTCTAATACATTGTTGTTAAGTTATATTTTCTGTTTAGAGAATTCAGAAAAGGAAAAAGAGAGATAAGTGTCACGGGGTTAAGTAAATTTTGTTTAAGCATGAAAGTGTGGATCGAGGAAGTTGTGTGCTAAGTGTAGGACGCAGCAGTCACAGTGATAGTTCCCCGACTGGGGAGGCCAACTGCTCAGCGAGGCGCCGTGCTCGCACAAGTAAGTGTTCAGGAACCACTTTCCAATTGTAGATTATCATATTTTATTTAAGTTTGTCTGTTACATACACAGAATCACAGTCTAACACGCATACCTCGAGGTAATGCATTACAATAATGTATACCTATGGATCGATATACTTGTAGATCTGCATTTCTATATATTCTTATCCTCCCTTTCTCTTTCTAGTTATAGTTATGGGAACAAATAGTTGACTTTGCGAAGTCACGAAGATAAATGTTTCTTCGTTTAATTATCTTATCACGCTCGTGGCCCACGCAGTACTCGTACATATTCACATATTCCACTACCAGCCCGAGTGAGTACCAAAGGGTGTCTGTCTGCCTCTGCCAGGAGTTGGTGGCAACACTTGGCAAGGAGGTGTACGAGCTCAAGAGGCGAAAAACGTCAGCGTATCGGAACATTTGGGAGATTTAAAAAAAAATCCCTCGGACGCAGATTTCGACGCTTGAATTTTGGACATATCCAGGAAAATCCGGACGTAGAGCAACTTAATAAATTACTGGGGTTATCGTGGGTGTTTTTTTTTTTTTTTTTTTTTTTCAATGATGTTGCAAAATCCTTCCTTTCTAACTATAATGATTAAGACTTAAGATACCCAACAGTTTCCAACACAGTCTTAAAGGAGCCTGCAACAACGGTTATACTTTACAGTCTGACTATTTATAATGTATTTATGTATTTCTACTAATTGACGATCATATGTTATCTTATTCTTAAGAATGATTCATGGTTCACTATTCGGTGCACTGACATTGATTAATTGAATATAGAAATACGGTGCTGATACACACACACACACACACACACACACACACACACACACACACACACACACAATAGTATATATATATATATATATATATATATATATATATATATATATATATATATATATATATATATATATATATATATATACATATACGTACATACATACATAGTATATAGTATATTATATACTATATACGTATATATACAGAAACAATGGACACATCCTTGGGAAAGCGGAGTCTCATGATGAAAAAAAAAAAAAAAAAAAAAAAAAAAAATAGCACTACGGAGAAACATCTTATTTGTTGTGCAACAAGTTTGGAAAAATCTTTACTCCATCATCAGCCAAACTATAAAATAAACACAAAAAAGAAACTCTTAGTTTAAATAGCAGACATGTAAATAAAATTAAAAAAAAATGTATAAAAGGAACAAATGGTAAATTATCCTAAAATATGTTGAACATCTAGTCAAGTGCATGGAAAGAGCTAAGGCAATAAAGATAGTATAGATTCAGGCACTAAAATAGTAAAAGACAACGATACAATAGAAAAGACGGTCACGCAATAGGAAGAGTCACTGGCTGGTAATAAGATTTCCATAAATATCCCATGATTTTAATGTAAGTACTAGACGGTTAAAATGTTATTATTTCTATTTATCTATTTTCTGTATGGATATATACATATACTGCAGGGAATATATTTATAATGCGTGACCGTGTTTTCTATTGTATTGTTGTCTTTTAGTATTTTAGTGCCTGAATCTATAATATCTTTATTGCCATAGCTCTTTCCCTGTACTTGACTAGATGTTCAACCCATTTAATGATAGTTTACCATATGTTCTGTTTAGTTGACATGTCTGGTATTTAGACTAAGACCATGATTTTATATGTTTATTTTATAGTTTGCCTGATGATGGAGCAAAGACTTCTCCGAAACTGTTGGACAAAAAAGTAAGATGTTTCTCTACCAAGTACTATTTTTTCTTTTCATTATATATATATATATATATATATATATATATATATATATATATATATATATATATATATATATATATATATATATATATATATATATATGAGAAGTGGGAGGACGTTAATTTTTATTAATTCACCTATCTATATATGCTAAGATCCAAAAATGTTCCTGATTTAAGAAAAAAGTGACATAACTCTGGCAAATTTTTCACATACGTGGAAGAAAAGGGTGGGGGAGCCGAAGCTTTGTAGAGTCCTTGATCCAACAATCTTGTGCACGTAAGCCTCTCTCCACCTGTCTCACGCCCACTGCCAGGATCATTCTCACGTGGTACCACAACTAAAGGATTCAACATGCACCCTATCTCTTATTTCATTTCTATAATTTTCTTAACCCATGCCAACGCTCTCTCTCTCTCTCTCTCTCTCTCTCTCTCTCTCTCTCTCTCTCTCTCTCTCTCTCTCTCTCTCTCTCTCTCTCTCTCTCTCTCTCTCGTTAACCTTTTTGTGACTAAATTGCCATTTTCATTCCTTATTAAGGGATATGAATGAGAATGAAATTATGTTTAGATTTCATTTTACTCACTCCTGACTCTATGTTGTCGTTAGTAGAGTTGGTGTTGTCGTTTATAATGGTTGTGGCTGTTGTTGCTTTTGTTGTTTTCTAGTTGATGTTTTGTTGTTGTTTTCATTGTTATTGGTCCTGCTGCTGCTGTTGATATTGTAAGGTATTATCATTGTTGTTATTACTGTTGTTGTTGTGTGTTCTTACACTTTCTCTTCAGTAGTTGAGGAGGTAATCCACGTAGGCGAAGGTTGTCAACGTTAGGGACTTGAGGAAATGTCCTGGAGACAGATACTCACGTATATTATTCTTATATGGCTACAGTGGGACACAAATACCTCAGGTTTCTAGCGTGTGTATGTCCTGTTTTACAGTCTGGGGCTCTATCTGGTGCATTCTGGGTATGTGTGCAGTTGCTAGACGTAGCTAGAGTGTGTGTGTGTGCAGGATATGTATTATGTTAGGTATTGTCCGCGTGATCTACCTAGCTAAATGATATACCTACACCTCCCTCCCCTATCGAGTTCATAGCGAAGTCGTGAACGTATGACGAGATGACTGCCATGGCTTCTTGCTGATGCAGACGCTCTGAACGTTGAAGCGATGGTGAATCCTGGGGAGCAGGGGCGTCTGATGAGGGGTCCGTGGAGGCAGTGTCTGGGCGCAGAAAGCGGCGATTCCGTCTTAAGACACGATCACACGGTAGGCGGACGTCGTATTGGTGCGGTGCATGGTATGCCAGCACTGTGCCCGTTTGGTCACAGCGATGGGTCCGGAGATCCTGGATGCGAACACGCTGGTATATGTTCAGGGCAGGCAGCATACGGGCACATGTATCGTAGCAGGAGATAACTTCCTGGTCCCGCTGTGCTGCACGTAGGGCACATTCCTCCTCTGCAGGTTGCCACTCGGTCTCGTATGCTACAGGGTGGGCTGGTACGCAGGAGCGGAGGGGGCAGCCACATAGTACTTGGGCTGGGGAGCGTCCGGTATAGTTTGGTGTATTCCGCATCTTCAGGAGTTCACGGTCGAACGCTTCACAGTTGATGTTGCCTGATGGCATGACCTTCATAATGAGGTGCTTGATGGCTTTGACTAATGCCTCACCGTGACCATTGGCTTGTGGATAGTGGGGTGAAGTACCGGTGTGCCGGATGCCATAATGTGTCAGAAAGATTGCAAACTCACGGCTCATGAATTGGGATCCTCCGTCGGTCCTGAGACATATACAGGAACTCCCGAGCTGGCGAAGAATCTGCTAAAGTGGCGAATTGTAGCAGCCGCGGTAGTGTTCCTCCCACATGAGAAGACGACTGGCCATCCTGAAAGCCTGTCTGCTATGACAAGGAAGGCCTTCCCTGCCACACTGAAGTAGTCAGCAGAGACAGATTCAAAAGGGCGGGATGGTTGGTCATCGTTGTAGTACTCCATTCGCTGCTGGCTGGGAAGCAGGGTCTGGCAGGCGTCGCGTGAGACCATAACATTTGAGATGTCGGAGTTTATGCCAGGCCAGAAGACTGTTTGTTTTGCACGGCGCTTGTTGGCTCCAACTTCACGGTGGCTGTCATGTAGACGCGTAAGCACTGTCTTGCGGAGCGCTGCTGGGATGACAACACGTGAACCGTACAGCACAAGGTTACCATCGCAGTACAAGTCTTCCCGAAGCTTCCAGTAGGGTAGGAGGGTAGAGTGGAGGTCTACATCAGACTGAGACCTCAACTCTACATCAACGAGAGTCTCACCCCGACCAGACTTCAAATTTTCAAACAAATACTGAACATCAAAAAGGAGCATCGAGAAAAATTCCAACAGTGCTACACGAAAGACGGCAAGATAACTATCAAACTCAGGAACTCAACCATCAAGCACATGATAGTTGACCAGCGCACCCTTAACCAGTTTCTGGATAAGTACCCGCTAATGAAAGACACCTACCTTCAGGCTACATCAGTATAAGCCGCTTGACACAACAGCACTTAAGTATAAAAATGTTGGACTTAAACTACAAATTATGATGCGATTACTTATACTATTACTGTTACTATTACTACTACTACTACGACTACTACTACTATTACTACTACAAGTACTTCTGCCACTATTGTTCTGTTACCACAGCTACCTCTGCTACTACTACATCTACTACTACTACTACTACCATTACTACTACTACTACTACTACTACTACTACCACCACCACCACCACCACTACCACTACAACTACTACTACTACTACTACTACTACTACTACTACTACTACTACTAATAATAATAATAATAATAATAATAATTTCACGAATATTACTTCTAGTACCACGTGTTTTTTATTATCGCCATCTGATACTATGACTACTCATTATAATATGTATTGTAGTTAATGTGAGTTTATTGGTTATTGGTATTACTTATGTGTGTATATGTATGAATATGTATGTGTATATGTGTTTAAGTGTTTTCAATTGTTAAATACCACACACACACACACACACACACACACACACACACACACACACACACGTAGTATGTTCATTTTCTCTCTCTCTCTCTCTCTCTCTCTCTCTCTCTCTCTCTCTCTCTCTCTCTCTCTCTCTCTCTCTCTCTCACACACGCACACGCACACACACCCACCCACACACACGTACACACACACTCACACACACACACACACACACACACACACACACACACACACACACACACACACACACACATACACACGCGCACGCGCGCGCGAACTCCAAAGCACACAAACATTCTAGTTATAATACATGTATATAATTCTTGTTTCACACCCGGTGCGTCTCAACCGCTTTATACACAGTTTTCTTTTTTCTTTTTCTCCTAGTATAGTTTTTCTTTTCTTCCAATAACACAATGCCCCGCCTCTATGACACTCTCTTTAAAGATGATGAACAAAATCATACCAACTCTAATGACATTAGTATGGAAATGATTAATCAATTACATGGCCACGTGGATTTCGAGACAGCATCAAAATACTATGACATCCTTTCTTAGAATAAACTCATTGGATTTCAACAGTCAAAAAAATTAAACATAATCACCTCACATTTGGCTATCACTGAAACCTGGCTCACAGATAATGATAAACACCTGGATGAACTTACAGGATACCAATCATACCATATAACCAGAAAAACCAGGAGACAGGGTGGAGTAACAATATTTGTTTCTAACGCAATACACTCTCAGGAAGTTAATGATCTTAGTGTTACAAACGAAAACATTGAAATAAATACAGTTAGGATAAAAACTAACTCAATAAATTTTTTTTTATGCGTAATTTACAGACCAAACAGCAAACATATCGGAGTGGATGAATTCTCACATACACTACATAATCCTCTATAGGACAAAGCTAAAAATAACAAAGTAGTTCTTATTGGTGACTTTAACATTAATTTGCTTGAACATACCTCCCACATCTCAACAAACAATTTCCTCACAAATATTCAAGCATTAAATTTCACCCCTCTCATCACCAGACCAACTAGATTTCCCGACAACTCAAATTTAGGTGAACCATCCATGTTAGATCATATCTACATAAATTTCCACGTTCATATTAAATCAGGTATCTTACATTTTCCAGTAGCTGATCACCTTCCAATATTTTTGAGTATTACAGCACCAGTCACTAGTCAAAAAGTCTATAAAAGTCAATTCAGATATATATATCAAATATAAGTAAAGAGCTTTTTTCGAAGAAACCCAACTTTCTAAATTTGCAAGATTATCTTTCATCACAAGATGTACCTAAATTCAAATTGTAGTTTATTCATTAACAAAATTAAAGACTTGTTCGATGAAAGTTTTCCAATAAAAACAAAATACATATCAGAGAAGAGACTAAATTGCCCTTGGATATCACAAGCTGTCCTCAATTCTATAAAATTTAAAAATGATTTATACAAAGACTCTACAAAATGGGTGCTATATCAGAAGAATATTATAAGAAATATCGAAATATTCTAAATACAACTATTAAAATTGTTAAGAAAATATACTATATAAACTTATTTACAAACTTTAAAAATAACACAAGTAAAATATGGAAGGCCATAAATCAATTAAGAAACAATTACAAAGCAACTTCTTTGAAATATATTCAATACAACAGCAAAACGTTAACTACTCCTGCGGAAATAGCTGAAGCCTTTAATGATTATTATGTTAACATTGCACCTCAGTTAGATAATAACATACCATCATCTGATATTGATCTTCTTAGTTTTCTAACTGGAAATTATCCTACATCTATGGCAATTCCTCCCGTTGTCCCTCAAGACGTAATTAATAATATAATTAACACTTTAAAAACAAAAAAACAAAAACAAAAAAAAGCCAATTTAAATGAAATACTGGTATCCATTATTAAAAACTCGACTCTGTATTGGACCAGTGTCTCCGTCGTAATGCACTCATTGTCCTGAGTGACTTTAATGCCGTCACTGGCACCGAAAGGGCTGGCTATGAAATATATGTTGGTCCCCATGGTTCTGGTACCAGGAATGACAACAGCTCTTTCCTTCTGAATTTTGCAAGATCCAGAAGGCTGAGAATTGCAGGTTCCTGGTATCAGAGATCAACGCTGCACCACTGGACTTGGTATAGCAATGCCGGAGGGGTAGCGATGGAGATCGACCATATCCTTGTCAGTACTCGTTGGAGGATCCTCCAGAACTGCAGGGTTTTTTGGAGTGCCGAGTTCTTTGCGACCAATCACAGGCTTGTTGTTGCTTCACTCAAGCTTCATTTCAAGTCCAGAAAGCCTCCAAGATGCAACCACACTGTGTTTCATCTTGAGAAGCTGAAGGACTTGACATGTGCACAAGAGTATGCAGTGACAGTCTCCAATCGGTTTGGAGTGCTTGACACCCTTGAGGACCCTGAAGAGCTATGGGATACCTTCAAACGTGAGACTCTTGAGACTGCCAAGGAATGCATTGGGGAGCGCCCGAGGTCACGGAGTGGCTTCACCTCGGTAGAGACGGTGGAAAGTATTGAGGATAGTCGCGTTGCCAGACTTGCTGGGGACCATGACCAGTACAGGGGTCTGTCACGTAGGACTAGAACTCTTCTGAGAAGAGACAAGGAGAGGTATGTCAGGGGTCTCGTTGAGGATGTTGAGTGTCATTTAAATGCGAATGACCTCAGACCTGCCTATCGAGCTCTGAAGAAACTACGCTCCAAGTCTACTTCTCAGGTGAGTGCTATCCAAACAGCAGATGGTTGCCTCGTATCGGACGCAGATGGACAGATGGCTCGTTGGGCTGAGTACTTTGAGCACCTGTTCACGGTGGATCCTCCAAGCGGACAGCTCCAGACTGCAGGATTGCAGATGCTAGATGCTGATCCACCCATTGACGAAACTGCACCCTCCATTGGCGATGTCAAAGAGGCTGTGGCAAAGTTGAGGGGTGGAAAGGCAGCTGGCGTCTGCAACATCAGTGGAGAGCTGCTCAAAGCTGGGGGTGAAGCCATGATCCGTGGGTTGCATGCTGTTTTGACTGCTGTATGGCATTCAGGTACCATTCCACCTGACTGGAAGAAGGGGTTGGTCGTCCCTATCTGGAAGGGGAAAAGGGACCGTCAAGACTGCAGCAACTACCGTGGAATAACGCTGCTCAACGTACCAGGCAAGGTGCTTGCCCATTTGCTGCTGACACGGATCCGCACTCACCTACTGAAGCATCAGAGACCTGAACAGTCAGGGTTCACGCCAGGTAAGTCAACAACTGACCGTATCCTAGCGCTTCGCGTACTGGTGGAGCGCCGACGTGAGTTTCGACAAGGAATGCTTGCAGCCTATGTCGATCTCAAGAAGGCGTTTGACTCAGTGCATCGAGAGACACTCTGGGATCTTCTGCGTCTCCGTGGGATTCCTGCAAGGATTATTGGTCTATTAACTGGCCTGTACTCCGGGACAGTAAGTGCTGTGAAATGTGGAAGAGATGTGTCCAGCTTCTTCCCTGTGAATACAGGTGTAAGGCAGGGCTGTGTGCTTGCTCCATCACTTTTCAACACATGCATGGATTGGGTACTAGGCAGAGTTGTGGAACAAAGTCATTGTGGAGCATCTGTCGGCAACACCAAGATTACAGATCTTGTTCTTGCTGATGATGCAGCAATCTTCGCTGAGTCACTGGAGGTGCTGGTAATGGCTCTAGAGGTACTGCACGAGGAGGTGAAGCCCTTGGGACTTAAGGTTTCCTGGGCCAAGACCAAGGTCCAGGTGTTTGAAAGCGTACTGGATGAAATAGTACAGTCTGTCCATGCGTGTGGCGAGGACATTGAGATCTTGAAAAACTTCACATACCTTGGTAGTGTAGTACATAACGATGGTGGGTCGAGCCAAGAAGTCACACGGCGGATTGGCCTGGCCCACAGCGTTATGGATTCGCTCAACACGAGTATTTGGCATTGTTGATACCTGTGCAGACGAACAAAGATTCGGATCTTCAAGTCGCTGGTGATCCCTGTCTTACTCTATGGTTGTGAGACATGGACGCTGAACACCGACCTGAAGAGGCGAATTGATGTCTTTCGTACTAGATGTCTTTGCAGGATCATGGGATACCGCTGGTATGACTTTGTGTTAAATCAGTGATTGTTCCGTGAGACCGATTCAAGGCCTATTACTAACATAGTCTGTCAACGCCAACTGCGGCTATATGGGCATGTGGCGCGATACCCGGAAACCGATCCTACTTGTCGGGTTGTTTCCGTCAGGGACAACCCGACTTGGAAGAGGCCAAGGGGACGCCCACAGAACTCTTGGCTGCGGCAAGTCGATGCCTCCTGCTGGGAGTTACTAGGTATAGGAAGGGACCCTGCATGGAGACTCGCGAGGCGTGACCGCCAGGAGTGGCGCCGTAGGGTAGGCGAGGCAACGTGCCCCCCGGCGTATGCCCGCCATCATTGATTGATTAATTATTAGAAACAACAAGGAACAATTAGCCATCCCATTATCTATATTATTTAATCAATCTATTGCATGTGGTAATTGTAATGTAATTAATCTGTTTGATGCCTTGTTATTGTATAAATGGCGTGGTGGTGGTAGTCATTAGGTTTAAAACAACCTTGGGTTTCTGTGAGCTCGAACCAAGCCTCTATTCGGGTTCGTTTGCTGCATATTAGAGTTGTCCTCATGTGCGGTGATTTGTACTGTGGCAGAGGGGAATAAAGACATCAGCAGCAGAGGTCGTCTTCCTCCACTCCCCCGACAATCTACAACTTTACTACAGTAGTTTTCCTCAATGTTTAAAACATGCAAGTGTAATTTCTATTTATAAGAAAGGGTCTAAGGACATCATAAGTAACTATAGACCTATTTCTCTACTAAATGTGTACTCAAAAATATTTGAAAAAAATAATGAAACTTAATTTATCAAAATACCTTGTCAGTAAATCAATTATAACACCTTATCAATATGGATTTAGGCAAGGGATAAGTACTTATAATGCATTAACTAGCTTCAGTGAAACTATCTACACCACACTAAATCCAGAGAATTCCTTATTAAGTATATATATATATATATATATATATATATATATATATATATATATATATATATATATATATATTTCCAAAAAGCATTTGATACTCTTCGACATGATATATTACTAAATAAACTGCACCATTATGGCATCAGAGGAATCATCCATGACTGGTTCTGCGACTATCTAACAAACAGGACTCAATCTACCAGACTATTAAATCACTCTTCTTCGACATGCTATACTAAATATGGAATACCACAGGGCAGTGTTCTGGGCGCTATCTTATTTTTGTTATATATAAATGACCTTCCACACATCTTCAAAGACTGTAAAACCATATTATTTGCAGATGACTCTACCCTGTTCCTAACCGGTAAAGATCATAATAACATGATTTATAAAGCTAATATAGAATTTGACATCTTTTATAAATGGTGTGTCAGCAATAGATTAACAGTAAATCATAACAAAACTTACTACACGCTATTCACAAACAAACATATAAAAACACTTCCCCTGTTATTTCTCCACTACTATATAATTAAAAGAGTAACATCACATACACTTCTAGGGATAATATTTGATGACTCATCATTCAAACCACACATTTTTCATTTATGCCTTAAACTATCTAGAGTAATATCTCTTCTCTACTATGTGAAGGATCTTGTGCAGCTAAATATCCTTAAAATGATGTACAATGCCCATGTCCTTCTCATCCTAAAATATTGCATGCCCATTTGGTGTAACACCTACCCAACCCACCTATTACCCTTATTCAGATTACAAAAGAAAATAATAATAATTATTACTAATAGTGATTATTATGAACATACCAAGCCACTATTCAAAAACACAAATATTTTAACACTCTTTAATCTAAATAAACTCCATATTGGTATTCATATTTTTAAAACACTAGATGAACACATACAGGTATTACAACCGAACCATAACTACCCAACACGATCCAATCAAAACCTAAATGCACCTCTCCACACCATATCCCTGTATCAACACTCTATCGTACACTGGACCTAAATTGTGGAACACAATACCCCAACACATTAAAATACAGCCAGTATTAACATCCTTTAAAGATGGTTTCAAAAGGTATATACTATCACTACAATAGAAATTGTAAATTAGTCAATTGTACCTTAAGTGTTTGTAACTTGTACTACCTCCAATTACATTATAAATGTAATATTACCAGTCATGTATTTATGTATTATATTATTATTATTATTATTATTATTATTATTATTATTATTATTATTATTATTATTATTATTATTATTATTATTATTATTATTATATCATTATTATTATTACTAAGATTAACATCATTTTCTTCTTCATTATTAGTCTTATGATACTAGGATTAAAACAACTACCTCTCCTCAATCCCTTCTTATCATTATTACTATCATTACTATTACTATTATTATATTATTATTATTATTATGATTATTGTTATAATCATTATCATCATTATTACCACTACTACTATTGTTATTATTATTATTAATATTATTATTATTATTTATTATTATTATTATTATTACTATTATCATTATTACTACTACTACTACTTATTATTATTACTATTACTATTACTATTACTATTATTATTATTATTATTATTATTATTATTATTATTATGACTATTATAATGGTTATTGTTATTAGTATTATCATTATTATTATCTTTATCATTATTATGATTATTATTATATAAATTCTACTTTCATCATTCTATGTACATAGTTGTTCCTCTCTTGTTTTGTTTATAGAGTATTCCATTTCTTGTTTTGTGTCCTTTAAGATACATAAATAACAATCCTTCTGTTGCCTAAAAAGCTTAATGCTTTAACATGGGCTTCTTGCTCTATTACATTATAAATTAATTGTAAATGATGTATTGTTAATAGCAAGAATATTAAAGTGTTTCAAGTGTTTCAAGTGTCATGATCAGCTGTCCACGTAAAAGTACGTCTTGGGCTCATCAGTGGTCGGAGTGGCTGTGCAGCTCAGAGATTTCTGGCGAGAATTCAGCCAACTGGTTAACTAGGCCCATGAAGGATCTGAGGTCAGTAATGTTGGCCGGGGTAGGGAAGTCGGCGATTGCTCGGACTCTCTCAGGGTCGGCGCTTATGCCTTCAGATGACAACATGAAGCCACAGAAATTGACCACAGGTGCGGCGAGAACAAACTTGTCTGCATTAAGTGTGATATTGTTCCCCCAACATCTAGTAAGAATAGTGTTTATGCGGTAGAGATGTGTTAGTAGATCTTGGTCGTGAATGAGAACATCGTCTACCACTTTAAAACAATTAGGGACGCCTTGAAATGCAATGTCTCCTTGGAGGCAGATGGCGTCGCCTGTTGCTGCAAATCCCATGGGGCCGTGGAGGTATTTGATACTTGAAGCGACCGTAAGGCGTTATAAATGTCGTGAGTGGCTGGTCCTCCTCAGCTAGCTCAAGTTGCCAATATCCTGCAGTGAAGTATTGAACCTGAGGATCCACACTCCTGATGGCAGCAAATGGTATAATTGATGGCTGGGCAGGGCGAGAGATCTGCTTGTTGAGATGAGATGGTCAGTAGTAATTCTCACTCCACCGTTGGGCTTCGGATGAGCGACAAGTGGGTGACACCAGAGCAACGGCTCATCACCAGCAAGTGTAATTATACCCTGTGTTACCATCGACTGTAGTTCTTGCTGTACAGCTTCCTAGAAGGCTGTCGGGGTGTGTGGATGGTGAAGGCCTTCGCATCTTTCTGCAGATGTATACGTATCGGCTGTCCTTCCATCGGGCGTAGCGTGATAACTGCAAGTCTTCTTTCTTCACCAGGAATTCACTATACTCCCTTAATTAAGAAGAACTCCTTGGCTTGTGCAGGGGTTGTGGTGTTGGTGAACGGTAGTGACGGGTCCGTGGAAGAAGACGGTGAAACAAGTGGCGTCAACATGTGTCTGGGAGCAGCGCGTGGTGAGGAGAGTGCTGACTGGGGACGCGCGGTCTCGTTGTCATGTATGTCCTTGCATGCTCGCATGCACGCCTGTTACCTAAAATATAGGTTGAGGGAACTTGGCAGGAATGAGTGCTAAATCCCTACAAGCCTTGTATGAGAGTAAAGGGACTGGTGTGCCCTGGTGTACATCTATCCACGTTGTTATCTTTGTCTTCACCTGTAACTTGGCCCTGAATGACCCAAGTGCAGGCTTCATAGCTGAGCCATCTGTAGTAAATATCGGGGGTGTCAGGTGGTGGCTTGAGGTCGTTTGTAGATAAACCCATAGCGTTGAGGTGCCGAGGACCAATGATAACTCCATCTGCACCTGAATCTGGGAGCATGGCGTGGGTGATTTCCCGGCCTGTGCTGACGCGGGTGTTTTCCCGGACTGTGCTGCCGTGCCCCCCTTTGCCTTGGACTTGAGACAAAGTTTGTCGTGGTGTCCCTTTATACCATGGGAGCGACAGGTAACATTCAAGGCTGGACAGCAAGGCGTTTTGCTCCAGTGTCCTTTGTTACTGCAGTAGTGACATTAATGTTTTTGGTAGTATACTGTGCCCTGGTATGGGAGCGAGTACAACTGTCACATTTGTTCCTGGTCGGCGTCGGCGACCTTGGTGGCCTGTGCGTCATTTTCTTCTCGGTCTGGTACCGAGACGTCTCCCACACTTTGCAGGGGAGACTATGGCAGATGTAGTTTGCCAAGTCGTCTCAAACGCGTAGCATTGTTGTACCGTTTCATCGGGGGTCTGGGTGGCAAGGGTCCTGATGAGCTCCTTGACGAGTTAACAAGTTCTTTATCTCGTAGGCCCATCAATAAAACCTGCTTAAGCTGTGTTTTCTGTAATGGGCTATTTATGAAAATCGGCGGTCACCAGATGTCACTGGCCGGTAAGAGATAGCTGAGCCAAGCAAGATATTAACTATCGCGATTTTTCTGTACTTAACCAAGCAATTGTGTGGCATCGTATCATTATGTACAAGTTAAGTAATATTATAGCATTTTAGCAGTACCTACACTGGAAATCGTTTACCGTGATGTATCTTGAGAAACCAGGGCCAGAATGTTTAACATCTGGCAATTCCATTTCACACTGTTCTTACGATTATGAATAAGATTAAAATAATATTGTGTTGTTCACCCGTTTAGCATAATCAGTGTGCACTCTTCAGCTAGAAAAGTACTCGTTTAAAGTGTATCAGTCTCTATTTTGACGAATATCAAAGGGAGGCAAGTCTTGCCACTAAGATTCAGGAGACTGTCCTTAATCCAAGACCAGCAGCAAGATGTGTTTACAAGTTGACATGTTTCAAGCTGGAGGGCGGGAGGGCTCTGGGAACGCAGGACCACACTGGGTGTGTGGAAGTGGGGATACTGAAGCATGATCTGTGGGAATGACAGCAGACAGCGCCGTGATGAGGTCCTCCTCGGATGAAATCAAGACAAATATGAGTCATAACTGATCTCAGATGACTGACGGTCTCTGAGCTCGGATATCCGCTGTTGAACTATTCAATATTATTAACATTAAATATCCGCCAAAAGAGAAGTTGACACTTAAAACCTATGTTTGTTTTCCATACTCTAATGTGAATAAAATATCTAGACAGGCCTGGAAGTGCTGATCTTGCATTTTTATTGTTTATAAACGCCAAAAAGGTGAGATGAGAGAGTGCCAGTTTGTCGACTTTGGCTTCACATATCAGGAAAATACATTAAGAAGAGAAAAGTTTTCTCTCATGCTATATTTTTCTTGCAAAGCTTTTTCATTACCCAACTCGTGCATAAAGTTACTTTGACACGTAACTGCTTTTATAACCGTAGGTAATCACGGTAAGGATGAAGTCATTTTTGGCTCGGTTATCGCCAAGGATATTATAATCTTAGAATCCTTGGTTATCGCTTAACTTGTAGAGCCATCTAGTGGTTGAGCTTCATAAATAGCCCATTGTGTGTCAGTGACCTTACAAATGTCGACAGATTTAGCAAAGGTTTTTACACGAACATAAAAATCACTGAAAGACCCTTCCATCTCCTGTTTCCAATTGAACAAGTCTCTAAGTTGTAGGGGCTCATTAGTTCTTGCGAGTGGTGGCGGCGGCTGCCAGGCGTCCACGAGGGAAAACTACTAGTGCTGCTGGCAGCGTCAATGTGTCTGTGAATACTGGTAGAAAAAGGGGAAGTATGCTGCAAGAGCTCCGTTTTCTCCGCTTGTAAGGGGGACTACGTTGTTATGGAGGAGCGTAGTAAGACAGCGGACAGCACAAAATACCACCACAACACTGTATCACCGAAACTGTATCACTGCACACGAGTAGTAGCACAAAGTAATTGGCGCGTATATAGGGAATGTTCTCTGCACAGGTAGCGCAGACGACACAGGGACAAAAGGCAACGCTAAGATGGCGGTTCTGGGTAAGATGGCGGTCCTGGGAGCCGGCTTCTCACTGCGCCATGTGTGTTCTTACACTTTTTCTTCAGTAGTTGAGGAGGTAATCCACGTAGGTGAAGGCTGTCAACGTAGGGGCTTGAAGGAAAGTCCTGGAGAGAGATACTCACGTATATTGTTCTTATACGGCTACAGTGGGACAGAATACCTTAGCTCTCTAGCGTGTGTATGTCCTGCTTTACAGTCTGGAGGTCTCTCTGGTGCATTCTGGGTATGTGTGCAATTGCTAGACGTAGCTAGAGTGTGTGTGTGCAGGATATGTATTATGTTAGGTATTGTCTGCGTGATCTACCTAGCTAAATTATATACAAACAGATGTTATTATTATTATTATTATTATTGTTATTATTATTATTATTATTATTATTATTATTATTATTATTATTACTACTACTACTACTACTACTACTACTACTACTACTACTACTACTACTACTATTATTATTATTATTATTATCATTATTATGATTTTGTTGTTAATGTTGTTGTTGTTGTTGTTGTTGTTGTTGTTGTTGTTGTTGTTGTAGTTGTTGTTGTTCTTGTTGCTGCTGCTGTTATCTACTGCTGCTGCTGGTATTGTAGGATATTATTATTATTATTATTATTGTTATTATTATTATTATTTTTATTGTTATTATTATTATTATTATTATTATTATTATTATTATTATTATTATTATTATTACTATCGTCATCATCATCATCATCATCATCATCATCATCATCATCATCACTTTGTTGTAGTTGTTGTTGTTGTTGTTGTTGGTGGTGGTGGTGGTGGTGGTGTTTTTATTGTTATTTCTCCTGCTGCTGCTTTTACTGCTACTGCTGGTATTTTAAAGTATTATTATTATTTTTATTATTATCATTATTATTATTATTATTATTATTATTATTATTATTATTATTATTATTACTATTATTGTTGTTGTTGTTATTATTATTATTATTATTATTATTATTATTATTATTATTATTATTATTATTATCATTATTATCGTTATTATCATTATTTTTGTTATTATCAATTTGCAACAGTTGTTGTTATTGCTGTTGTTGTTGTCGCTATTATTATTATCATCATTAACATTGTTGTTGTTGTTGTTGTTGTTGTATTGTTATTGTATGCTTAATTTGGACAAGTTGTTGGAGGTGAAAGGAAAACACAGCAGTAGGGAGTTAGGTTTATTCCCGACACTTATGGCTTCTTCAGACGAACTGAGCTGACCTCGGTCATGACCGCTTCTTATCTTCTTCTAAATCTTTGTTGGCCAGGTGGGTGATGCAGAGCTCTCTAAAGGTTCCGCAGGGAAGTTTTTCTTCTTGAGGGAACGAGATGTGGAGGCAGTCTGTATAAACCGCAGCTCCTTATATTCGTCTCGTGGTGTCTCAGGATGCGTTACCAAGCCAAAGCTCACTCACTGATTGACTGGAGTGCGCTGTGTGTCACTTCGTGACTATGGAGACACATTGTTGCTGCTAG
>CM035200.1:7674171-7688634 GCA_020233015.1 Callinectes sapidus | reverse complement strand
AGCCAGTGGAGGGAACTTACGTACAGGTTCAGTACAGGTTTGTGCAATGCCTTGCTGCCAGACACATGAGTAATACGTCCCTTTTTTTTTTTTTAATATGATTCTGTGTTCTTGACATAAAACAAGACATGGGGATGCATTAGAGAAGCAAGATAATTTTAACTCAACATAATTCTAATCCAAGGCTTCCTAAGCTGTGTATTCTGGCCTTGAATCTCACGTATCAGCAAGGATGTTCATATTATTCAGTTAACCAGACATTCACAGTTGCAACATTGATCACCGTGTGTGCCTCCCCATATAATCAATTTCATCCCACCTGTGAATACTTCAGTATTATATGAACTTAAGCCAACATCAATACCACTTTAATGGTAAGTAAGCCCTGCATCATGAAGTATATTAAGAAGGTAAATAATATCTGCCGTATTTATGCACATTCTATAACTTTTTTGTAACTTAAAATCTAACTTCCTTTCAACCTCATATTTATAATTTTATTATTCTAATCATGGGTGATGACATATGTTAGCGGTGTTAGAAATAGCAGTTTCTTGTTTGTACATTGCAGGTACAGTGATGGCTTCTAATAAGAAACGCAATTATGATGACAACTACCTGGATTTTGGATTTACAAGCATCACTGATAAAGGTATAGTGAAGCCTCAGTGTGTGATTTGTCACAAAATACTCACAGCTGAATCACTAAGGCCCAGTAAGCTTAGGTTACATCTGGAAACCAAGCATCCTCAACATGTTGGCAAAGATCGTTCTTTCTTTAGTCGACAAGAATTGAACATGAAGAGAGAGCGACTTGATGCCAGTGCTTCCTTTCATCAACAAAATGCTGCTGTAGTGGAGGCATCATTCCTTTTATCCCTTGAAATATCAAAGAAAAAGAAGGAATTAATTTTGCAATGGGCCAAAACAATGGTAAAGCTTGTTTTGGGTGAGAAAAGTCCTGAAAAGCTGAATGCTATTTCACTCTCAAATAATACAGTGCAACGCCGAATCTCCCAAATATCTGATGACATCAAAGAGCAGGTGATACAGGAAATTAAAAGAGCTGGATTATTCAGTATTCAACTTGATGAGTCCACTGACATCCAGTCCTGCTCACAACTCCTGGCTTTTGTAAGATATGTTCATGATGAGGATCTGAAGGAGGAATTCTTGTTTTGTGAGCCTCTTGAACAATCTACAAAAAGTGAAGATGTAATGCAGAAACTTACAGAATTCTTTGAATCTGAAGGTCTTGACTGGGGCAATCTCTGTGGGATATGCACAGACGGGGCTCCAGCCATGTTGGGTTCTCAGTCAGGTTTTGTTACAAGAGTTAAACAAAAAGCACCAAATGCTATCCCTCTTCATTGCATGATCCACAGGCAAGTTCTTGCATCAAAGACGCTACCCTCAGAATTACAGGACACTCTGAATACAATTATAAGAACAGTTAACTTTGTAAAGGCAGTGCTCTTAACACACACCTTTTCAAGAGACTCTGCCAAGATATGGATGCACCTCATGAGATCCTCCTATTTCATACAGCAGTTCGCTGGCTATCAAAAGGAAATGTAGTTCAGCGTGTATTTGAGCTCAGAGAAGAGATCAGCCTCTTTCTCAGAATACAGAACAAGCAAGATTTGCTGTCAACATGGTCTGCAGATAGCTTCGAAATACCTAGCCCATCTTGTTGACATATTTAGACAGTTGAACACACTAAACCTGGAACTCCAAGGGAAAGGAAGCTTGATAATCGATTTTGTGGACAAAATCAAAGCTTTCATTCGTAAGATGGAGAATTGGAGGTGCAAAGTTGGAATGGGAAACTTGGCAATGCTGGAGACAGTGTCAGAACTTGTGGAGTGTGATGCTGCTACGCAGAACTTGATTACCCAACATCTTGAGGTCTTGGAAGGGGAATTTAAAAGATACTTCCCAGATATCCAAAGCCTAACTTCTCGGCTAGTAAAGGCCCCCTCCAGTGACATGCATTCCTGATGACAATGATGATGGCCAAACTGAATTGTTGACACTTCAGGAGGAATCAGGAGCTAAGATGAAGTTTGAAACTGAATCTCTCACAGTATTTTGGTCATCAAAGGCAGCTTCATACCCAAACTTATGTGACTTAGCTTTTTACCACCACCTACCATTTTCATCAACTTATTCCTGTGAGGTTGCATTCTCTCAACTACTCCACATTAAAACGAAATATCGCAACAGACTTGAAGTGAAGCATGACCAACGGTGTGCTTTAAGTGAAACAAAACAAAGAATCAAGAAAGTTGTTGATAATCTGCAACATCACCCCTCACACTGAATAGAATGGGGATTCAAAAGTGAAGGAAACATGAACCTGGCATGAACGTCCAGAAGCAAATGATCTGGGAGGAGGTGGGTGCGTGGCCACTGAAGGGCATGGTTGTGACAGTTAATTATGACTCCCTATGATAGCATTTCATTTCAGAATTACATAGTTATCAGATTTGTAAGATTCAAAGATCAGATCACATTGCGTGGGATTAATACACTTTTTCAATCCAGTGGGATTTTTTTTATTTTTTTTTTTTTTTTATTGCTGAAACAGCTTTTCACAATAATGCAATTTTAAGTTACTCTACGTATGAGTTTTTTAATGTGCATTATATTACTTCTTTAGTACCATTTTAATAATTATATGAGATTTAGCAAAGGCAAAATACAAATTTCTTTATTAATAATTAACAAAAGAAAAAATAGCAAATGGAATCAATAAAATTACATGATTTGCTAGAGTGGTTTTTATATGGACCTAATGAGTGACTGTAGAGTCACGGTAGTCACGGGTTATGGTTGTGTGTGTGTGTGTTTGGGGGGGGGGGGGCAGGCATGGACAAGGATCTTGTATGAAAAGTGGGTAACGACCAGAAAAGTTTGGGAACCACTGTCCTACGGCTTCTAAGCTGTCTGCAACTTCATTTCAAGTTTTCTCTATGACCGTTCTATTGCTATTGTGGTGGACGGCCATTGTTGCTCTCTTAAATCTATTACAATAGCGCTACTTAAGGTTTTCTCCTGTCATCCACTTTCCTCCTATTATTCACCAATTATCTGCTATACCAAACCTCTTCTCCTATCTACTTCTACATTGATATCATCCTACACCTTTCCATTCCTTTTTTTCTGAAACGATCAAACCTTCAAGAAGTAACCTAAGCAGATCATGCAGGGACGCCACAGAACGTCTGACTCTAAAATATCTGATCGGGGCTGAGAGATTAGTATTGTTCAATGCTTAAAAGCTCAACTTATTTATCAACTCGACACAACCTTCCAGACAACGTAACACTCAATTGTCTTCCGCTTGTGCACTGAATATCCTTGGTCTATTCTTTGCTTATAATTTAAACTGGAAACTTCATATTTCTTGTCTAGCTAAAACAGCTCTGAAGTTAATCGTTCTGAGTCTTCTCCGCCAGTTTTTCTTACCTCTCAGCTCTAACTCTGTATGTAGCCTTATCCGCCCATATGCATGGAGTACTCACATGTATGAGTGTGTTCCACTCATATTGATCTATTAGATGAGGTTTATTAAAAACTTTTCGTTTCATCATTCCTCTCCTCCTACTCGTACATTGTCTTCAACCTCTTTCTCACCGCCGCAAAAATATCTCATGATATCTTCTACTGCTATTTTCATGCCAACTGATCTTCAATCTTTCTAACTGCATCCTTCCCCTCTTCCTGTGCTCTCACTGTGTAATACTTTATACTTTCTCTCATCTCCATTCTGTCTACCTCTCTAACTTTCAATCATTCATTCTTTTTTCTGATAAACTCTGGGACTCCTTGCCTGCTTATGTATTTACTTCTATCTATTACCTAAACTCATTTAAGAGGGAGGTTTCAAGACAAATCCAATTCTTTTGGTAAACTCTCTTGACCCTTCGGTGGTCCTTTTTGTTTAATCGGTTTTGTTGCCCTTGGTCGGCTCTCCCCTCTTACAAAAAAAAAAAAAAAAAAAAAAAAAAAATCAACGATTAGGGCCATCGAAGGGATGGAAAACGTCTCTGCAAAGGATCCTTATGGGTAGCACGAACTAGTCAGAGGGGGGAAGAAAAGGAAGAACAAACTCTGAATCACTCAGTGCAGATTTTCTAGCAAAGGTTTGAGTGAAATGTTCATCTTTAGAAATTGGTGAGATGGCAGTGCTGCCATCAGGCTGAAATCAAGCATGAAAAGATGAACAGACTAAAATTATTGGAGATGTTTTTGGCTAAGTTCCAGAAGTCACGAGGAGAGTTAGAGCTAAGTTAAGTTAGATCTATTAACGAAGAAATTTTTGGCTTGTCAGTTTAGATAGGTGTGACTTTCGATCTAGTGTCTATAAGGTAGATTCAATTTGTGAAGTACACCGAAATCCTGTTTTTGATGCAGAGATAGTCGATATCAATAATATTTCTGTAAGAATTATCCTGGGGAATATTCACAGAGGCAAAGTTTTCACGGCACCAATCTTTTATGTGGCAGGATTACGCTTCAATGTAACTTTTGATGTTTTGTAACAAATTTGGAAATAATTGCCCTTTGTAATGGATGTATGTGCCATGCACGCATCTTTCGTTACGATAAATTATAATTTTTTGGTTGAAAAAAAAATCCACTATTCTTATGCAATTATTTTAGGATTCCCTGTTATTCATTTGTGAATTATTTAGTGCAGTAAATGTGGTGCATGACGCTCTTGTCTAAACTTATTTTTCTATTAATTATTGTTAATGTAAATTGTGATCGAGAAAGATTATTTCCTGTTACCCTTGTTATTTACTTTCAGCATTTCTTAATTCTTACCCCACTCCATGATCATACTGGCAACTTGTATTGATAACATATCTATTGTTATCTCATACGTAAGGGAGCTGACTTCCTGCATCATAACAACTCATTACAATGTGAAACTTACACAGGAGTACTAACGATGGTTGGGAGGCAGGTGTGAGAAGTGGTGGCTCGCTTCTGATGAAGGCTGTCTGCCCGTGACTGGCTTTACCAAAACTGACTCAGACTTATGGGAGGTTTTGCGAGATAAAAGATACTATTGATAATACTATCTCTTTATGAAGGTCATGACAATTTTAACATGACGCTTGTTATAATTTTTTACTACAGTAGCGCCTGTGCAAAGAACACTTTCAGTGTAAGGAGTTAAAACATAAGAGCAGATTGGGTAAATGAAAGTAAAACTAAATAATGTCAATTGTTTTAATGTTTATAACACCATATTACCTATCAGGTCTGGGACCCTCATATTAAGACGTTTTGTTGTCTTATCAGTATTGTTTTCACAGGCTATAGAGATCTTTACAGTTGACACAGAATCGTTGATAAACTATCACAAGAATAATGCAGACATCCGTAGAAATCCCAACAGCTTTTATCAAGCCCTATCATAAATAGGCGAGTTAAAATGTAAAAAAAACGTTTAACAATGTTGCCCTTGGTGGCTGTGTCTGAGCTGCTCACCCAAGCACTCACTAGTCATGTTGTCCCAGAAGGCCATGGTGCTTGGTATCATGCTCAGTTTCGACTTCATAGTTTTCTTTAGATAAAGAGGAAAAGTAAGACTATAGTAAGTGCGTATCACAGCAGAAAGGGGTATTAAAAGGTCACATGATTTGTGACAAGTAAGACTATGATTGTAGTATACCAGTTCCGTCAGGCTGGTCAGGCAGATTATACCAGTAATATGCATTTCCATGACTTTACGAGTCATTTTCCTCCATCTGCTCTTACCATTACGATAATGTCCGCTTAAGATGTGTAAGAAAAAAATATTCCCATGCATCGGTCAATTTTTCTGGATAATGAAACGCTTTTTCTGGCAGAAGTTATAGGTGGAGAAAACAATTTGTTAATCATTCATCTTGTGAAAGGTATCATAGTTTCTTGACAGTCCCAGTCTTATTCATTTGCTTCATTATATTTATTTAGTTTCCATCATGTTAATTAAATCACGCTTCAAAGATTCATCATTTCGCTAAGCTTGTATAAAAGGATAAAATGTATGAATCTTTTGAAAATTTGTACAATTCTTGTGACAAATTTATCATCCATAATCCTCTTGTTTTGCTTCACCACACTGCGCCTGCACCTACCTTACTCTATACATACAATGCATCACCACACCAGCAAACATTTATACCATTACCTACAAACAACAATAGCCATGGATTACACTTCTCTCTTCCTTTGCACTGTAACTATTTAGCTTTCCTCTAACATTACAACACCAACAAACACTTATACCTTTCCTTAAAAAAACGTTAAATACAGAATAATCGTATATGTATGACAACTTGCTCTTCCATTACACTGTGGATAGTTTTTTTTCTTTAACTGTAGTTTATATGATAATATAAGAAAATGAGGGAGGCTGCAAGAAGCCGACAGGGCTACGCGTAGCAGTCCCTGTATGAATAAAGCTACCTAATTCTACCTATCATCCTCATCCATAGATTTATCTAATCTTTTAAAGCTCCCTTTTTGACTCAACACTATTTAAAACAAAGTATTAAATATTTGAATTGAGCATCTAGTTATTAAATGAAACCCAATTATTAATGACATCCATTTACGTGTGTGTGAGCTTCCTGCACGTGCCTTCATTTAGTGATAGTGAAAATGTGTCAATATTGGGTATCACAGTAACGGAAGTGAATAATACACTTTTGATGCTGGAAGAAAATATGTGAGACTTGAGTATTGATAAGACATTTATGAGCATTACTAACAAACAGTCTTCCACTGAGTATCACACGCTTAGGGTAGTGGTTAGCACGCTCGGCCCACAACCGAGAGGGCCCGGGTTCGAGTCCCGGGCGCGGCGAGGCAAATGGGCAAGCTTCTTAATGTGTATCTAGCCGCTGTTCACCTAGCAGAAAGTAGGTACAGGACGTAATTCGAGGGGTTGTGGCCTCGTTGTCCCGGTATGTACTGTGTGGTATGGTCTCAGCCCTACCCGAAGATCGGTCTATGAGCTCTGAGCTCTCTCTATAGGGAACGGCTGGCTGGGTGACCAGCAGGCGACCGTTGTGAATAAAACACACACGAATTCTCTGGCATTATTGTTATATATATATATATATATATATATATATATATATATATATATATATATATATATATATATATATATATATATATTGATCCTTACTTCAATACAAGACTGATCCACCAGTCGTTATTTCTTATCATCACCACGATCTTTGTACTGCTGCAGTTCTCGAACCAGTATTTTGAAACGATATATTTTCCCATAAGAGCTAATTTCAAAGACAACGTAGATGATCATTTGTGTTCACATAATATTTTTTCACGTTGGTGATGGTAAATTCTTCTTAAACTATCACTAGAATCATAAAGACACCCTATAAAACCTATATAACTTCTGCTAATACCTGTTAAAAGCAGTAAATGAGAAAAGACGCCGAAATGTTTGAGAATGCGATACTTGGATCTATTGAGGAGAAAACTCTGATAAACAAGTATCATGTGGAGGGCAGAAATTATTACTATGTCCCTGGGTGAGAGAGAGGCGTCAGTCTGAAGCTCACTTTAACATGAGGTTCAAGAGTCAGTCCTTGGGTAACGCCGAGTCGCTTTTCCCCCGCACATATATTCGTGTTGCCTTGTTGCCCAAAACTCTATCTAGCAGTGACGTCTTGTTCCTCTTGCGCATATTCTGCACTTCTTTGAATACCTCGTGGAAAGCGTTCGCCACCTGCAGCACGTGTTCCGACGCTGCCACTTCACAGAAGAAACATTCCAGGTCTTTGGCCAAGATCTCACCTGCAACAATTTAAATAGTAGTTAGTGTCTACTAGATCACCAACAACAGTAATACGTAACGGTGCAAAATACTGCTTAGGGAAGTGTGTGTGTGTGTGTGTGTGTGTGTGTTTCAGTAAAATAGTTTCACTTCACAGGTACATCATAGAATTACTCCAAATGTACATACACAGTATATGTACGTACATATGCATACATACACACATACATACATGCATACATACATACATACATGCATACATATAACATGAGTGATTCTATATTTCCAACAAGGAAAAGAAGATTTTAATATCTTGGTTAGGCTAGGAGGAGGTAGCAGACACCTACTCAGATAGGTCCAATAGCGCAAGTTCTAACCAAGGATATCCTTGGTTCTAACCTGGATCAATTCTAGCCTGGCCTGTTCTGCTCCGGAGGATGCTGTGAGCTCTTGTGAAAGCTAGTGTGAACTCTCTGAACGTTTCCCTTAGTGTCTCACAACACAAGGGGATGGTCACTGCCTATTGCATATGTATGTATTTTTATATGGATTTTTATATGGATCTGTATGTATTTGTACAATATATTTTTTATTGCATATGTATGCACGATATATTTTCCTCATACAATGATGTCCCCATTACACTTTTCGTTTTTCCTTATTCTTTGATCTCATTATATTAGTAGTGATATGGATATTTGATTGTACAGTATGTTCCTCGTGCAATGACCCCATCACACTTTTCTTAACTACTTATTCTCTTTATTATTAAATTAGCTCCTATTTCTAGAAGTTACATCCAAACTTGTACACTTCTAGTTTTGTAGTTTAAGTTTCATGCCCGAAAAGCTATGCTTACACATGGGCTGTCTACCAGCAGACTACCAACAACAACATGTATAAGTTTATCATGTAATATTTATGTGTAGACATAATAAAGTGTTTAAAGTGTTTATTCTCTAAAGACAACTCTCTTCCTCTACACTAAACCGCATGCACTTTCCGCACACACACACCCTTCACTTAATTAAAAAAAGAAAAGAAAAAATGGCGACTGTAACACCAGCCTCGGAGTTCTCTTCTGGGAAGGGGACCATGTAAATTATGTCCCCAGGTCGGACGGATCTTTTGGTGTCGACCAGAAATGTCTTGAAATCTCCCTCACCTTTTTCTACATTAACTTCTGCAACATTCGTAGTCTCAGATCTAATATTCAATCTATAGAATACCACTTCTCCTCTTCTTAACCTCACCGAAACACAGGTGTTTAAAGCAACTAACAGTAGCTCCTTTTTTGTTTCCTCCTGCTTTCTCTATCCTCATTTTCTTTTCAAAGCTAGATGTTGCGTCTATGTACACAACGACTTAATATGCTCTCGTGCCCACGCTCTTGAATCTTTCGAATATTTCATCATCTGGCTTCGACTTGCAAGTCACTCTTACTAAATTTATCTGTGCTTTTTATCTTTCCCCAAACTCCTCTGACTATAGTAAATTCTTTAACCATTTAACTTCCAAAGCGGAGCACATTCTGTCTCTCTAACCCTTTGCGGAGATTTTCATCCTTGGAGACTTCAATGTTCTCTACCAGCTATGCGTTTTTTTCTCCCTTCACTGACCACCCTAGTGAACTATCCTTTGACATTGTTATCCTCCATGACCTGGAGCAACAGGTGCAACACCCTACTCGCATTCCTGACCGCCTTGGAGATATTCGCAACTTTCCCTTCCTTTTCCTTACCTCTAATCCTTCTGCTTATGCTGTTACCCTATCTTCTCCATTGGGCTCCTCCGATCACAATCTCATATCTGTATCTTGTCCTATTTCTCCAATGCCTCCTCAGGATCTCCCAAAGCAGAGACGCTCCAGATGTTTTGCTTCTGCCAGTTGGGGGAGCTGAGAAGGTATTGTGCAGGTTTTCCCTGGAATGATTACTGTTTCCGTGAGAGAGAACCCTCTCTGAATGCTGAACGCATAACAAAGGTGATAGTGTCTGAAATGGAGGCGTACATTTCTCACTCTTTCTCTCAAACTAAATCATCCAAATCTTGTTTTAACCCAGCCTGTTCACGTGTTATACGTGATAAAAAGGTTGTCCACAAAAGGTAGTTAAGCCTTATATCACCTGAATCTCCTGCGCTTTATATTTCTGCCCCAAATCGTGCGAAGTCGGTTCTACAACTTGCCAAGCACTCTTTCATTAATATAAAACGTCAAAACTTTCAAAGTCCAATGCCCCTGGAGATTTCTGGCATCTGGCCAAAAACAACTCCATTAACTTTACTTCTTCCTCTTTCCTTCCTTTATTTCATCCTGATGGCACTACTGCCATCATATCTGTCTCTTAAGCTAAACTTTTCTCTCAGACCTTTGCTAATAACGCTACCTTGGATGATTCTGGGCTTGTTCCTCCCTCTTTTCTTCTGTTTTTTTTTTTTGTTTTTTTTATGTAGAAAGGAGGCGGCCAAGGGCAACACAAATAAAACAAAAAAGCCCATTGTAGTGCCGGTCCCTGGAAAGTTCAGATTTATGAGCCAAAGAATGGGATAAGTGTCTTGATACCTCTCTCTTGAAACAATTCGTCATAGGCAGGTGGAAATACAGAAGCAGGGAGAGAGTTCTAGAGTTTACCAGAGAAAGGATGAAAGACTGAGAATACTGGTTAACGCTTGCATTGGAGAGGTGGATAGAATAGGGGTGAGAGGAAGAAGCAAGTCTTGTGCAGCGAGGCCGCGGGAGCAGGGGAGGCACGCAGTTAGCGAGATCAGAAGAGCAGTTAGCATGAAAATAGCCGTAAAAGAAAGCAAGAGAGGCAACGTTGCGGAGATGAATAAGAGGCTGAAGACGGTCAGTCAGAGGAGAGGAGTTAATAAGGCAAAAGGCTTTTGATTCCACCCTGTTCAATAGAGCTGTATGAGTGGAGCCTCCCCAAACATGTGAAGTATACTCTATACATGGACGGATGAGGCCCCTGTATAGAGTTAGCAGTTGGGGAGGTAAGTAAAACTGACGGAGACGGCTCAGAACCCCTAACTTCATAGAAGCTGTTTTAGCTAGAGAGATGTGAAGTTTCCAGTTTAGATTATAAGTAAAGGATAGACCGACCGAGAATGTTCAATGTAAGGGAAGGGGACAGTTAAATGTCACTAAAGAAGAGGGGATAGTTATTTGGAAGGTTGTGTCGAGTTGATAGGTGGAGGAATTGAGTTTTTGAGGCATTGAACAAAACTAAGTTTGCTTTGCCCCAATCAGAAATTTCAGAGATCAGAAGTTAGTCTTCCCTGCGTGAGCTGTGTACTTCCAGAAGGGTTGGTCATCTATGAAAAGACGGGGAAAAGAGCAAGGTAGTATCACCAGCATAGGAGTGGATAGGGCAAGATTTTTGGTTAAGAAAATCATTGATGAATAATAGGAAGAAAGTGGCTGATAGGACAGACCCTTGAGGAACACAACTGTTAATAGATTTAGGGGAAGAACAGTGACCGTCTACCACAGCAGCAATAGAACAATCAGAAAGGAAACTTGAGATGAAGTTGCAGAGAGAAGGATAGAAACCGTAGGAAATTAGTTTGGAAATTAAAGGTTTGTGCCAGACTCTATCAAAAGCTTTTGATATGTCTAGGGCTACAGCAAAAGTTTCACCAAAATCTCTAAAAGAGGATGACCTAGACTCATTAAGGAAAGCAAGAAGATTACCAGTAGAGCGGCCTTGACGGAAGCTATACTGGCGATCAGATAGAAGATTGTGAAGTGATAGATGTTTAAGAATCTTCTTGTTGAGAATAGATTCAAAAACTTTAGATGAGCAGGAGATTAAAGCAATAGGGCGGTAGTTTGAAGGATTAGAACGGTCACCCTTTTTAGGAACAGGCTGAATGTAGGCAAACTTCCAGCAAGAAGGAAAGGTAGATGTAGATAGACAGAGTTGAAAGAGTTTGACTAGGCAAGGTGCAAGCATGGAGGCACAGTTTCGGAGAACAATAGGAGGTACCCCATCAGGTCCATAAGCCTTCCGAGGGTTTAGGCCAGCAAGGGCATGGAAAACATCATTACGAAGGATTTTAATAGGTAGCATAAAGTAGTCAGAGTGGGGGGGAGAAGGAGGAATAAGCCCGGAATCGTCCAAGGTAGAGTTTTTAGTAAAGGTTTGAGCAAAGAGTTTAGCTTTAGAGATAGATGAGATGGCATTGGTGCCATCAGGTTGAACTAAAGGAGGGAAACATGAAGAAGTAAAGTTGCTGGAGATGTTTTTGGTTAGATGCCAGAAGACTTGAGGTGAGTTATATCTGGAAAGATTTTGACAGTTTTTATGAATGAAGGAGGTTTTGGCAAGTTGAAAAACAGCCTTGGAAAGCACGAGAGCAAGCTGTGTTAAACCAGGGTTTGGAAGATTTAGGTCGAGAAAAAGAATGAGAAATGTATGCCTCCATGCCGAAGACTATCACCTCTGTTATGCGCTCAGCACACAGAGACGGGTCTCTGTCACGGAAGCTGTAATAATTCCAAGGAAAATCAGCATAATACCTCCTCAGGTCTCCCCAACAAGCAGAGGCAAAATGCCAAAGGCACCTCCGCTTTGGAGGATCTTGGGGAGGAATTGGAGAGATAGGACAAGATACAGATATGAGATTGTGATCGGAAGAACCCAATGGAGAAGAAAGGGTGACAGCATAAGCAGAAGGATTAGAGATTAGGAAAACGTCAAGAATGTTGGCTGTATCTCCAAGACGGTCAATAATATGAGTAGGATGTTGCACCAGTTGCTCTAGGTCATGGAGGATAGCAAAGTTATAGGCAATTTCACCAGGATGGTCAGTGAAGGGAGAGGAAAGCCAAAGCTGGTGGTGAACATTGAAGTCTCCAAGAATGGAGATCTCTGCAATAGGAAAGAGAGTCAGAATGTGCTCCACTTTGGAAGTTAGGTAGTCAAAGAATTTCTTATAGTCAGAGGAGTTAGGTGAGAAATATACAGCACAGAAAAATTTAGTTAGAGAGTGACTCTGAAGTAGAGGCCAGATGGTGGAAAACTCAGAAGATTCAAGAGCGTGGGCACGAGATCAAGTTAAGTCATTGCGAACATAGACGCAACATCCAGCTTTGGAACGAAAATGAGGATAGAGATATTAGGAGGGAACAGAAAAGGGGTTACTGTCAGTTGCCTCAGACACCTGTGTTTCAGTGAGGAAAAGAAGATGAGGTTTAGTGGAGGAGAGGTGGTGTTCTACAGATTTAAAATTAGATCAAAGACCGCCAATGTTGCAGAAGTTGACAGAAAGAAAATGTAAGGAAGGGGGGGTGTCAAGACACTTAGGTTCGATAAAAGAAGAGCAGTCAAACCTGGGGACATTTATGGTCCCCTCCCCAGAAGGTGACTTCGTGGCTGGTGTAGGAGTCGCCATATTTAGTTAAAATTTTGAGGGAAGGATGTATGTGTAACTAGGTGCATGTAGTTTTGTGAGGAGGAAGCGATTGTCTTTAGAGGGCAGGCTGTGACAACCCTCATGTGTTATGAGACACAAAGGGAAACGTTCAGTGAGGTCGCAACTGGTTTTGATGATAAGTTCAAAGCACCCCCTGATCCAGTGCTTTAGACTTCCCTGGGAGTAATTATCGTTTTGGCAGGTGTCTACTGCCTCCTCCTCCTAAAATGGCATGAAATAGCCCTTTGGCTATTTCATGCCATTTTAGGAGGAAGAGGCAGTAGACACCTGCTGAAACGATAATTACTCCCAGGGAGGTCTATTTCATGCCTTTGGTCAAAATTCTTCGCAATGATGTTTTCCATGCTTCAGCTGGCCTAAATTCTCAGAAAACTTATGGATCTAATGGGATCTCTTCAATTGTTCTCAAAAACTGTGCTTCCGTGCTTGCATCTTGCCTGGCTAAACTCTTTCAACTCTGTCTATCGACTTCTACCGTTCCTTCATCCTGGAAATTTGCCTACATTTTGCCTGTCCCTAAAAAGGGTGACCGTTCTAATCTCTCGAACTACCGCTCAATACCTTTAAATTTTGCTGTTGCCTGAAATATATCAAAAGCTTTTGATGGAGTCTGGCACTAAGCTTTGATCTCAAAACTGCCCTCATACGGTTTTTATCCTTCTATCTACAACTTTATCTCAAGTTTCCTCTCCGATCGCTCTTTTGCTGCTGTGGTAGACGACCACTGTTGTTTTCCTAAATCTTTTAACAGTGGTGTTCCTCAGGGTTCTTTCCTATCACTCGCTCTTTCTACTTTTTCATTAATGATCTCCTAAGCTAAACCTCCTGCCCTATTCATTCCTACGTTTATGATGCCACCCTACACTTTTCCACATCTTCCCAGAGGCGACCAACCCTTCAGAAAGTTAATAGTTCACGCAGGAATAATAGTTCACGCAGGAATACAACAGAACGCCAGACTTCTGATCTAATTGGGTAGAGTAGAGTCGGTAGTGATCAATGCCTCAGAAACTCAATTTCTCTATCTATCAACTCAACGCAACCTTCCAGACAACTATCACCTCTTCTTTAGTGACACCGAGCTTTAACCCTCTTCTACAATGAATTTCCTTGGTCTCTCCTTTATTCATAATGTAAACTGAAAACTTCATATCTCATCTCTTGCTAAAACAGCTTTTATGAAGTTAGGCGTTCTGAAGTGTCTCTACCAA
>CM035200.1:7664171-7669171 GCA_020233015.1 Callinectes sapidus | reverse complement strand
AGTGGAGTTTCTTCAGGGCTCAATAGGCAGGTCTGAGGTCATTATCATTTAATTAAATGACACTCGACATCCTCAGTGAGACCCTTGAAATACCTCTCCTTGTCTCTTCTCAGGATAGGACTAGTCCTACGTGACAGAGCCCTATACTGGTCGCGGTTCCAAGCAAGTCTGGCAGCGCGATTCTCCTCAATACTGTCCAGTGTCTCCACCGAGGCGAAGCCACTCTGTGACTTTGGGTGCTCCCCAATGCATTCCTTGGCAGCCTCAAGAGTCTCACGTTTGAAGGTATCTCATAGCTCTACTGGGTCCTCAAGGGTGTTGAGCACTCCAAACCGATTGGAGACTCACCGCATACTCTTGGGCATATGTCAAGTCCTTCAGTTTCTCAAGATGAAACACAGTATAGTCACATCTTGGAGGCTTTCTGGACTTGACATGAACCTTGAGTGTAGCAACAACAAACCTGTGATCAGTCCCAAAGAACTCGGCACTCCGAAAAACCCTGTAGTTCTGGAGGATCATCCAACAAGTACTAAAAAGGATATGGTCGATCTCCTTCGCCATCCCTCCGGCATTGCTATACCAAGTTCAGCTGTGCAGCGCTAGTTTCGGGCACCAAGAACCCGCAATTCTCAACCTTCTGGATCTTTCAAGATTTAGAAGGAAAGAGTTGTTGTCGTTCCTGGTATCAGAGCCATGTGGGCCAACACATATTTCATAACCAGCCCTCTCAGTGCCAGTGACAGCATTAAAGTCCCCCAGGACAATGAGTGCATAGAGACGGGGACACTGGTCCAACACAGATTCAACTTTGGTGTAGAACATCTCTTCAGTTTCACCTTAGTAGAAGTGTACACTACAACAGACATGGAGCCTAAACTGTGTTTCAGCCTCAATCGCATTATACTCTCATTAACGAGAGTAACCTCTACAACGAAAGGCTGCAGTTTCGTCAATGGGTTGATCTGCATCCAGTATCTGTAATCCTGCAGTCTGGAGCTGTCCGGTTGGAGGATCCACTGTAAATAGGTGTTCAATGTGCTCTGCCCAACGAGCCATCTGCCCATCTGCATCCGATATGCTGGAGATGCCTGTGGCTACCTCTTTGATATGGTGACTATTGTTCATGCTGGACCAGTAGTAAGTAAAACCTTTGCTATTGGTCTCGCCACTGCCAGGCCTCCTTGTCTTAGGGAGCCCCACCATATCCACCCTCAGCCTCTGAGAGGCTCAGGACATTCCAGGAGTCCACACGCAGAACCCTTTGAAGGTTTATCCTGGGAATAGTCCGACGGGCAGGTGCCATGTCTGCAACCCAACCAGTCCTCCCTAAAGTCAGAAATAGGGCGAGGGATCTCCCCGCCCCTCTAAGAACACAGGGATCCCGCAGGCTTGGGGTCGTGGCTCGAAGGTCACCCGTTCCTATAGCCTCGACCCTGACCTCTACCTCTAAGTCTGGTGGTAGTTGTGAAAGATTTTTACAGAGAGGGGTTGGAAGCCCCACCCCAACCACCTAGGCCAGCCATGGGCAGGGACACTGGTATCCATGAGAGAAAAATCCTGGCTACCCAAAAAAACACAGAAGAGGGGGCAAAGACGCAGAAACAGAAGGGGATTGAGCTATGAGCTACTTAGGTGCAGAAGTGGTAAAGATGGCCGCAGTTTGATTGGCCAGTAAGAAGGAAAGCTTCGGGAACGAGAAAGAGACGAGACACCGAGCGGTAGAGAGTAGCTGGCTGGCAGGGGCAGAGAGAAAACCGCCTCGGGCTTGAAGAGGACATCTCCCTCTCCCGGTCTCCTTGGGAAGAGGCTACCATCTGCGCCCCTGAGGACGCGATCCTGCCCTGTTAAGTACTGTGTGCCACTCTGTATTTTACCTTGTGTGTCAGTAAAGTAAGGAAGTTGTGCCGTGCATTTGACTGTCTTCCTGCCTCTCTGAGTAAGTCTGGGGGGTCTGTGGGTCTGTTACCTCGCTTCCCCTCGCTAGCCACGAATCTTCGCCGAGAAGCATCCCTGTGTCCTGTGCTGTCGCTGTGGTAAGAGTGTATCTGACGTCGGCCGTGGAAGCTGAGTGTGTGGACGGGGTAACACAACCATAGGAAACTAAAGTCGTTTTCAGTGACGTCTTGCCACATACGGTGCTGTGTTTTTACTGGACACGATCCAGCTCGCTCCTGCTGTCCCATTGTCCTTAGAGGCTCCACTTTCTTGGGAAACACTGAGTATGCATCACTCTTCAGACTCCAGCACTTAGCGCACATTGCTTGTAGTAAAAAGCTAGGGGAGTTTCACGATAGAAGATTGGGAGTAAATGCAGTTTATAATGAGTAAACAGCGTCACAGTATCATATTACAAGGATATAGTAAGAAATCTTTAATCTGTGTTATATTTGTCACGGCAGCAGACACTATAGAGCTAGGAGCTCCTGACTGATTGTGGTGTGAGTGAGAGGCGGCTGGTGACTGACGACCCACGTTCGTTTGTACAAGTCATGAGCCACTTCAATTTTATCCTTCTTTTATCTAGATGTCAAGGGTAATATTGCAAAACTATATAATTCTTTTTTACATATTTAATCATGCTAAGAAGTGATGTTAAAAACACCAATTTATTGAAAACAAACAATACTTCCACAATTAAAGCTACAGTCACAAAATATGGCCAAACAACGCCATCTCTTGGTAAAAAGATGCTAAGTGCTACCATAAAAATGCATTAGCTTGCCTTTTTCCCCTTGTCTAATGTCATTTTCAGGTTCTATTTGTTGTGAAATGACAATTAAAGACGCAAAACACCAATTTTCATGGTCTCAAAGACCATCATCATATTAGATGTCATATTCGCTGTTAAGAAATGTGAGATGTCACTATTGAAATCCATTATCTTGGATTCTTTTTCTTGTATTATGTCATTTTGAGGTTCTTTTATTGTAAAATAAGAATGAAACACATAATTCCTTATAAAACACCAACTTCCATGATCTTAAAGAGTACTATATTCTATATTTTATCCTCCAAAGTACATTACAAATGGCACCTTGAATGCTGTGGACACTTTCACTTACTACTCACTGATTGGATGTTTGTCTTTCCGGCCCGGAATAGCATACACATCTATGAGCACGTTTGGCTCCGTATCACTTTGAGTTTGTTTGACTTGCGGGTGACTTTACTGAAAACGACTTAACAGTATGGAAGGAATGAAAATAAGACCCAAAAACGTAATACAAGTGATATATATGCCTTTGTTGTTTGTTTCGTTAAGGACTGTATATCATTGTGGCAAATGAACTAGCAAGAAAATGGATTGAATTGTTTTATAAACTTTTAGTACTTGATTTTTCAATTCGCTGCACCTTAGTACTATTGTACACTCGCATTGTACAGTGCGAATAGTACTACGGTGCACAACTATACGTGTTGTTCGGTTAACAATTTTTTTTCTTCATATTCCAATTTTGCATCTTTCGGTTACAGTGAAAACCGTGCACAACACTATACGGGGACAGGTCACTGAACACGGGAACTGTCACCATAAACCAGGGGCGTCTGTTCGCCTTACACTGGTAGTAGTGAAGATAGTGGGTGAACAGTAATAATGTCACAGGTAAAAATGACACAGGAATAAAATGGTACGGCAGAAATGGCACAGGGAAAATTAGCAGATATTAAAGAATAAGGAAAAATAGCACAATGAAAAAGAAACAATACAAATTGAAAAGTGCAATGCACACATATATTTATCTATTTAACAAATTCTGAGCAAAATAGATATTAAACCAGCATTTCTTATCAGATGGTGTTTGACCCCTGGTTTAAATGTCATTTGTTGTGTTTTTTGTGGTTCAGTTTAGGAATTCTGGTTTATCTATAATTGATTTAGTTGTTCAAATAGAGTAAATTTCAACAAACTTCTATTATTTTTTTTATTCATATTTTCTCAACGTGCCAATTTTTTTCGTATTTGGTCACATGTGCTATTTTTTACCTATGCCATTTTTACATGTACCTATTTTTTTAGTGTTCGGAAAAGGGCTAATGTCGAAAGGAATGACAGTGTTATTCTGCAGTCTTATTGGAGAGATTGGTAGTGGGGGTCTATTAAATGATCAAGTAAATGAGAAAGAAAAATTTTAGACATAGTACAGCATAAGAAATAGTTTATTTATATTTTTTAACTAAATCAGGTATTTTTCTGTTGAAATTTTGCTAAGTATATCTTTTTCATTGTAGCAGAGAAATAATCCTGTCTAAGAATGACTAAGATTTTCCTTGGTCACTTTTGAAAGTCACGCCTAGGAATTTTTTCCTAACTGAACAAGATTTCGTGCCGTGCCTAGCTTTTTTTTATTATTTTTTTTATAAGTACGGGCCTCGGTCTCAGTCTCGATGTGTCGAGAGTCACATTATGAAATGGTGTTGCAGCGCAGCAGTACAACCTTGCATTTCTCAATTTCGAGTTAACAGTGTAATCTTTTGTACATTTTTCAATCTTATAACAAAAAAATCTACAATTTGTCATACATTCTGTAAGGATATGAGTGCATTGATTTGTGTACGTATATGTACAAACAAATTCCATCAAGCATAAGGGTAGCAGGTCAATTCGCCCCAGTGACGATATGCCCCAAATCGTTTCACCCCAGAACTTGGGGCGAATCGACTTCATCGGTGGTTGATTTGCCCCAATTCGCCCCACAACCAAACCATTACGCACCAACTTACACACACACACACACACACACACACACACACACACACACACACATATAATATATATTATATATCCCTATATATATATTATATATATAATAATATATTCTCTATATCTAATTAATATATATATATATATAATTTAATGCAATGTACAGTACGTTACTCGTATTTGTGTTTGAAATTTTCACTTCAAGTAATAGATAAATTTGGGAAAAAATAATTAAACTCGTATGGAGGGATATGACTGTGTGTGTGTGTGTGCGTGTGTGTGTGTGTCTGTCTGT
>CM035200.1:7633378-7650878 GCA_020233015.1 Callinectes sapidus | reverse complement strand
GGGGAGGGACCTAAGCGTCCTGTTTTATTTGACCAGCCATTCATATTCCTATAATTCCCACCTCCACTGTGGGAGCGTGGATATGAGGAGCACGTCATGAGAAAACTATCGGTGTTTACCAGGAAACTTATGGTGCACGTACCCAAACACTTTGGGTTTGTTCGTCCAAACACTCCTGCTTAAAAAATACCCCCCTCCACCTCCATTACGGGTTAGAGGGCTTCTGGAACAAGTTAAGAGCTACACAGCGCCTTCGCCGCGAAGTCATGCCTCCGCACCGCTCCTACCCAGCCGCCCCTCCGCCCGGAGTCCTGCCCGGCCGTCCCTCCGCCCCGGGGCCCTGCCCGGCCGTCCCTCCGCCCCGGAGCCCTGCCCGGCCGCCCCTCCACCCCGGAGTCCTACCCGGCCGGCCCTCCGCCCCGGAACCTGTCCTGCCCGGCCGCCCCTCCGCCCCGGAACCTGTCCTGCCCGGCCGCCCCTCCGCCCCGGAACCTGTCCTGCCCGGCCGCTCCTCTGCCCCGGAAACTGTTCTTCCCTGCCGTCCCTCTGCCCTAGAACCTGTCCTGCCCGGCCGCTCCTCTGCCCCGAAACCTGTCCTGCCCGGCTGTCCCTCTGTCCCGGAACCTGTCCTGCCCACCCGCCCCTCTGCCCTAGAACCTGTCCTGCCCGGCCGCCTCTCTGCCCCGGAACCTGTCATGCCCGGTCGCGCCCCTCCGCCCCGGAGTCCTGCCCGAACGCGCCCCTCCGCCCCGGAGTCCTGCCCGAACGCGCCCCTCCGCCCCGGAGTCCTGCCCGAACGCGCCCCTCCGCCCCGGAGTCCTGCCCAGCCGCGCCCCTCCGCCCCGGAGTCCTGCCCGAACGCGCCCCTCCGCCCCGGAGTCCTGCCCGAACGCGCCCCTCCGCCCCGGAGTCCTGCCCAGCCGCGCCCCTCCGCCCCGGAGTCCTGCCCGGCCGCGCCCCTCCACCCCGGAGTCCTGTCCACCTTAACCAGGTCAGGCCTCTACCTCTCTCCAATGTTTTTTTTTAAAGGTTTATTGTGTAAAGCAAATATATATATATATATATATATATATATATATGATATATATATATATATATATATATATATTATATATATAGATATATATATATATATATATATATATATATATATAATTCTAGGGGGCGGCCAAGGGCGACAAAAATAAAACAAAAAAGCCCACTGTACTGCCGGTCCCTGGTAAGTTCAGATTCATGAGCCAAAAGAATGAGATAAGTGTCTTGATACCTCTCTCTTGAAACAGTTCAAGTCATAGGCAGGTGGAAATACAGAAGCAAGGAGAAAGTTCCAGAATTTACCAGAGAAAGGGATGAAAGACAGAATACTGGTTAACTCTTGCATTAGAGAGGTGGACAGAATAGGGGTGAGAGGAAGAAGCAAGTCTTGTGCAGCGAGGCCGCAGGAGCAGGGGAGGCATGCAGTTACCGAGATCAGAAGAGCAGTTAGCATGAAAATAGCGGTAATAGAGAGCAAGGGAGGCAACATTGCAGCGATGAGAAAAAGACTGAAGACAGTCAGTCAGAGGAGAGGAGTTGATAAGACGAAAAGCTTTTGATTCCACCCTGTTCAATAGAGCTGTATGAGTGGAGCCTCCCCAAACATGTGAAGCATACTCCATACATGGACGGATGGCGGAGACGGCTCAGGACACCTAACATCATAGAAGCTGTTTTAGCTAGAGAGGAGATGTGAAGTTTCCAGTTTAGATTACTAGTAAAGGACACACCGAAAATGTTCAGTGTAGGAGAAGGGGACAATTGAGTGTCATTGAAGAAGAGGGGATAGTTATTTGGAAGGTTGTGTCGAGTTGATACTGGAGGAATTGAGTTTTTGAGGCATTGAACAACATAAAGTTTGCTTTGCCCCAGTCAGAGATTTTAGAGAGATCAGAAGTTAGGCGTTCTGAGGCTTTCCTGCGTGAGCTGTGTACTTCTAGAAGGGTTGGTCGTCTATAGAAAGACGTGGAAAAGTGCAAGGTGGTATCATTAGCAAAGGAGTGGATAGGGCAAGAAGTTTGGTTTAGAAGATCATTGATGAATAATAGAGAGTGGGTGATAGGACAGACCCTTGAGGAACACCACTGTTAATAGATTTAGGGGAAGAACAGTGACCGTCTACCACAGCAGCAATAGAACGATCAGAAAGGAAACTTGAGATGAAGTTGCAGAGAGAAGGATAGAAGCCGCAGGAGGGTAGTTTGGAAATTAAAGCTTTGTGTCAGACTCTATCAAAAGCTTTTAATATGTCTAGGGGTACAGCAACCGTTTCACCAAAATCTCTAAAAGAGGATGACCAAGACTCAATAAGGAAAGCCAGAAGATCATCAGTAGAGCGGCCTTGTCGGAAACCATACTGGCGATCAGATAGAAGATTGTGAAGTGATAGATGTTTAAGAATCTTCTTGTTGAGAATAGATTCAAAAACTTTAGATGAGCAGGAGATTAAAGCAATAGGGAGAGTTTGAAGGATTAGAACGGTCACCCTTTTTAGGAACAGGCTGAATGTAGGCAAACTTCCAGCAAGAAGGAAAGGTAGATATAGATAGAGTTGAAAGAGTTTGACTAGGCAAGGTGCAAGCACGAAGGCACAGTTTCGGAGAACAATAGGAGAGACCCCATCAGATCCATAAGCCTTCCGAGGGTTTAGACCAGCGAGGGCATGGAAAACATTACTATGAAGGATTTTAATAGGTAGCATAAAGTAGTCAGAGGGGGAGGAAAAGGAGGAACAAGCCCGGAATCGTCCAAGGTAGAGTTTTTAGCAATGGTTTGAGCAAAGAGTTCAGCTGTAGAAATAGATGAGATGGCATTGGTGCCCTCTGGTCGAACTAAAGGAGGGAAAGGTGAAGAAGGAAAGTTGTTGGAGATGTTTTTGGCTAGATGCCAGAAGTCTTGAGGTGAGTTACATCTGGAAAGATTTTGACACTTTCTATGAATGAAGGAGTTTTTGGCAAGTTGAAGAACAGACTTGGCATGATTTCGGGCAGAAATATAAAGCACATGAGACTCTGGTGATGGAAAGCTCAAGTACCTTTTGGGTCACCTCTCTTTCATGGAAAGCACGAGAGCAAGCTGTGTTAAACCAGGGTTTGGAAGGTTTAAGTCGAGAAAAAGAATGAGGAATGTACGCTTCCATGCCAGACACTATCACCTCTGTTATGCGCTGCGCTCAGCACACAGAGACGGGTCTCTGTCACGGAAGCAGTAATAATTCCAAGGAAAATCAGCATAATACCTCCTCAGGTTTCCCCAACTAGTAGAGGCAAAACGCAAAAGGCACCTCCGCCTTGGAGGATCCTGAGGAGGGATTGGGGAGATAGGACAAGATACAGATATGAGATTGTGATCGGGGGAACCCAACGGAGAAGAAAGGGTGACAGCATAAGCAGAAGGATTAGAGGTTAGGAAAAGATCAAGAATGTTGAGCGTATCTCCAAGACGGTCGGGAATATGAGTAGGGTGTTGCACCAGTTGCTCTAGGTCATGTAGGATAACAAAGTTATAGCCAAGTTCACCAGGATGGTCAGTGAAGGGAGAGGAAAGCAAAGCTGGTGGTGAACACTGAAGTCTCCAAGAATGGAGATTTCCGCAAAAGGAAAGAGAGTCAGAATGTGCTTCACTTTAGAAGTTAGGTAGTCAAAGAATTTTCTATAGTCAGAGGAGTTGGGGGAGAGATATACAGCACAGAAAAATTTAGTTATTTAGTTAGAGAGTGATTCTGAAGTCGAAGCCAGATGGTGGAAAACTCAGAAGATTCAAGAGCGTGGGCACGAGAGCAAGTTACGTCGTTGCGGACATAGACGCAACATCCAGCTTTGGAACGAAAATGAGGATAGAGACAGTAGGAGAGAACAGAAAACGGTTTACTGTCAGTTGCTTCTGACACCTGTGTTACAGTGAGGAAAAGAAGATGAGGTTTAGTAGAGGAGAGGTGGTGTTCTACAGATTGAAAATTAGATCGAAGACCGCGAATGTTGCAGAAGTTGATAGAAAAAAATGTGAGGGGGGTGTCAAGACACTTAGGGTCGATATCAGAACAGCAGTCCGACCTGGGGACATTTATGGTCCCCTCCCCAGAAGGAGACTCCGAGGCTGGTGTAGGAGTCGCCATATTTAGTTAAAATTTCGAGTGAAGGATGTGTGTGTAACTAGGTGCATGTAGATTTGTGAGGAGGAAGAGGTTGTCTTTAGAGGGCAGGCTGTGACTACCCCCTTGTGTTATAGGACACAAAGGGAAACGTTCAGTGAGGTCACAACTGGTTTTGATGATAAGCTCACAGCACCCCCTGATCCAGTGCTTTAGACCTGCCTGGGAGTAATTATCGTTTCGGCAGGTGTCTATTGTACATATACAATATACGTAACTTCTATTGCCACACAATGCGAGCGTCAGGCCGCCGGTGGTGCGAGAAGAGCTGGCGTTTCGCCATGGCGCTGTGGCGACAATGGCTGAGCTTCAAGTGGGTGGAGGTGGAGCCAGGAGCATCTTCAGTAAAGGGGTGGAGGAGCAGCCCGGAGCACACGGATCATAACGCCCGCGGTAGTGTGGTGGACGAGGAGAGCAGCCCTGGTCTCGCGGGGGTGAGCGGGCTTCTGCTGTCAGGCTGGGCGGGTGGTGACTGTGCCGCTCTCAGGGAGGCTGTCGCCAGGCAGGACAGGAGATAATGGAGGAGTGGTTGGTGATCATGCCTCCCACAGTGGCCACACTCCTGTCCCTGGAAGCCGTCGTACAGCTCCTCCCTGGTGCGGTAGCCCAGCCTTACTCACTGCAGTAGCACACTATCTGCTCGGGGCTGTTGTTGGGAGGCGACCAGCGGCTGGTAGGCAGTGGTGGCGGCATAACAGGCAGCCTGCTTCTTTTTCCCGGCGGGCTTATTTGGTGCCGGCGAGTCTGACCCGCTCCTTCACCTGTCTCCGGCTGAGAGGGACGGGCTGTGTCACCTGGGGCCCCCTCTATGGTTCGTCTGGCGGCTGTGTCGGCGGTTTCGTTGCCCTGGACGCCAACGTGGCTGGGTATCCAGTTGAGTCTCGCCCGCCGCCCCTGTGCGGCGAGACTCTGCAGGCTGCCCAGGATGGCGGTGACGAAGCCCACGTTGTCGTTGGGATGGCGCTGTTGGAGGACCTGCAGCACTGCCCTGGAGTCAGTGTGCAGCACCACGGTGGCCTCCTCACGGTGCTGCACGTGCTCCAGGGCCAGCTGGATGGCCACCAGCTCTGTCTGCAGCGTGGAGCAGTGGTCAGGTGTCCTGGCGAGCAGCTTCGTCCCGGTGATGATGGCAGCAGCGCCTGTTCTGCTGCTGTCTGGGTCTACCGAGCCGTCGGTGTAATACACGGCACACTCCGGCTCGGTGACTTGCACCATGGAGATGAGGGCGTGTTGCCATAGCTCCTCTGTAGAACAAAGGGCCTTCCTGGCGTGGAGAGGAATGGCGGTGTATTCTGCTGGTGGGGGCTCCCATGTAGGCGGAGCGCGGTAGGACGGGGAAGGGTGATCGGGCTGCGGCCCAGGCCCGTTATCGGTATAGGTGAGGTGGCGGGTTGCAAGCGCGGACCTGACTAGCCACGGGTTGTGGGGGAGGACCTGGGCGCCCTGTGTCATTGCCTGTTGTAGTCTCCTCTGTGACACGTCCTCTGCATCACGCTGCAGCACTCTGGACACGTGGCAGGCCACAATCTGCTTCATTCGGGTGGTGAGGAGCACCAGGCCGGTCTCGCTCTGCATGACGCACATGGTAGACCACCTCGGTGCCCCGAGCTTGGTCCTCATAGCGGTGTTTTGCAGCACTTCCAGTCGCTCCTGCTAGGTGGGGGAGAGGGCGATGAGGACCGGAGCGCTGTAGTCCACCGGGCCCCGCAACGTCTGCTCATAGAACAGGCGCAGTACGGAGTACGTGGCCCGGGCAGTGTGGCGTGTCATGGCCCACATCGCGTTCAGCCTGGCCTGCATCCTTTCCCTCAGGTAGGCGACATGGGTCGTGAAGGACACCCGCTTGTCAACCCACAAACTGAGGTACTGGTAGGAGTTGGTCCAGGACAGCCCAACTCCCTGTACGTGGAGCTGCCACGCAGGGTCCGCCACTTTCATCATAGCCCGGGACTTCTTGACCGAGCTCATGAGCCCCAACTCCTCGCACTTCTCGCTGATGAGGTCAAGCGCCTGCTGCGTCCTCCTGAGCTTGTTGCTCCTCCCAGTGACCACAAGGGAGAGGTCTTCGGCGTAGCTCAGGAGGACGGTGTCCTCGTGGAAGGGCAGGGCCACGAGCTGCTCCATCAGGAGTATAAAGAGGAAGGGACTGAGGATGCCGCCCTGGGGCATCCCGTTCTCCAGCACGTGGAGGCTCGACCTCATGCCCTGAAACTTCACCCTAGCACGGCGGTGAAGCAGATAGTCCCGGAGCCAGGCAAGCAGTTTTCCCCACACGCCCTTCTCTACGAGCGCGGTGAGGATGGCGTGAGGGCTGGCCATCTCGAATGCCTTCTCCAGATCCAGGAAGACAACTAGGGTGGGGCGGTGGTTGGCTTGGGCCAGAAGAGCAAAGATGCTGTCGGTTGTGCTCACACCGCGGGTGAAGCCGAACACATGTTGGTGCAGAGGCCCAACTCGCCACTGCAGCCGAGCCAGTACCATCTTCTCAGCTGTTTTGGCAATACAGCTGAGGAGAGAGATGGGCCTGAGCTTGGTGGGCTCTCTTGGCTTGGGGATGGACCGAATGTCGACTTCTTTCCACACGGGCGGCAGGCAGCCCGCCTGCCACGAGGCGTTGAGTGTGGCCATCAGCGCGGCGTCCCCGGTTGGCCCGGCGTAGGCGAGCAGGAAGTAAGTCACGCCGTTTGCCCCGTTGGCTGTATCGCGGTCTCGCTTATTCGCCTGCCGCAGCTCTTGTAGGGAGAAAGGCTGGTCTGTCGCGTCAGCTTCCTCTGTTGCCTCCCTGACTGCCTCGTCGCGGCGTGGCCGCAGCTGCTGCGGGAGACGGCGTTTCTGGGGAGGAAGCTGGTCCCTGGAGCCCCAAGCGGTGAAAACAGCCACGAGCCTTTCTGCCTCTTGGTGTGGGTGCGAGTGGGCGGGTGGGTGGGGCGGGGCCGTGCCAGAGGTAGCCCTCACACTCCTCCACAGCTGACTGAGAGGTGTGATGGCTGAAGGAGGAAACACCACTTCAGCCATTTTGCCTCCCTGGCCCTCTGGGACACCTCACTCGCCCGGGTCACCACTCCTGCACGAGTCTTAAGGTGGTGGGGTTGGGGCTCCTTTTGTAGAGCTTCCTGTGGACGTTTACTCGGTGGTTGTGCTCACGCACCTCCGGGCGGTGCCGGCAGTTCCGGACGCATGTGGAAATGGCTGCGTCAGCTGCACCCTCGATGGCAGCCGTCAGGTCCCTCTCCTGCTGGTGCAGGTCCACGGGCGGCTGATAGGTAGCCCACCACTCGGCGGGGGAGGCTTAATACCTGGCCCAGTCAACTCTCCTGATGTTCAGGAAAGTCCAGGAGACAAACAATCACGTATTTTGTTCTTATATGGCTACAGTAGAACACAAATACCTCAACTTTCTAATGTATGTCTATCTTGCGAGGATCTCTCTTCTCTCTGGTGCATTCTGGGTATGTGTGTGGTTACCAGACGTAGCTAGAGTATGTGTGTGCAGGATATGTATTGTGTAACGTGTTGTCTGCGTGGTTTTACCCACGTAGTATTTTTGGCTGGACACTGTGCCTTGTTATGGGAGCAAGTATAGCTGTTACACTTGTCCTTGGTCGGTGTTGGGGACCTTGGTGACCTTTGCGTAATGTTCTTCTCGGTCTGGTATCGAGACGTAGCACAGATAGATTTTGCAGGGGAGACTATGGCGGACATAGTTTGTCAAGTTGCCTCAAATGTGTAGCATTGTTATACCGTTTCATCGAGGATCTGCGTGGCAATAGTCCTGACGACCTCCTTGACGAGTTCTTGATCTACGCCCATCAATAAAACCTGGTTGAACTGTATTTCTTCCCATTGTGTGTCAATGACCTTACAGATGTTCACAGATTCAGCAAAGCTCTTGACGCGGACATAAAAATCATTAAAAAACTCTCCCAGCTCCTGCTTACAATTGAACATGTCTCTACGTCTTTGTGCCTCATTAGTTCCGGCCTTGACGTACTGCTCAAGTTTATCCACAAGCTGCTTAATTGGCAACGTGTCATCAGGAGGCACACCAAAGTGGTATTGGAGTATATGTAATGTACTAATTGTGAGGCACATGCAAAGTTGGATGTGATGTTATGACAGTTCCAGAGCTCTTTTCAGTGAAAGTGGCGTAATCGTCCCATTGTCTCCTCCACGCCTTATAGCCTGGGAAGGTAACATCAGGCTGAAGGGGGACGAGGGGAGGGATGACCACCTTTGCAACACAATTGACATTGGATGATGTTAGTCAGGTTGAGGAAGAAGGAGAGGAGGATGGTGGGGACCAAGGATATTATAATTCTTAGAGTCCTTGGTGGGGACGTGGACGGTGGTGATGTCATTTCCTGCAGCTGGTGACTGCAGGATAGTTGCCAACAATTGCTGGAATTCCTCCCTACGCTGTGCCTCACGCCGTTCATCTTCCGTTCTCCAAAGTTCCTCCTCACGACGTTGGTCTGCCTCCTCCTGGCACCGGTCAACGTCTTCCTGGCGACGGGCATTATCCAGGTGTTGTAGGAGTTGGACAATATGGGTCGGAAGGGCAGGTGTTTCTGCCATGGCCGCCACTGTGCAGGTTTGCTGTCGTGATTGTCGCTTTGGCATGCGTTGTTGCTGGCAAGTGATGGGCGGATCAAATCTTCGAACCCTTCACTGCTGCAATGGAGCATGAGCAATAGCGAGACAACAAGAAATATGGTGCTGTGCCGTGTAATAGTGTGAGCGGGTAGTGCCGGGCGAGTGGCGGCGGTGCAGTAATCGTGCTGGGCGTTCAGAATGGGAAGCGTCCGGGATCGGCAGCACGGTTCCCAGACGTACGATAATTATCGCACAAATACAATAATTCAGCTCACTGCTGGTCTATGGCGTTATGGACTCGCTTACAAGAGTATTTGGCGTTGTCGATACCTGTGCTGACGGACAAAGTTTCGGGTCTTCAAGTCGCTGGTGATCCGTGTCTTATTCTACGGTTGCGAGACATGGACGCTGAACACCGACCTGGAGAGGCAAATTGATGCCTTTGGTAATAGATGCCTTTGCAGGATCATGGAATATCGCTGGTATGACTTTGTGTCAAATTAACGATTATTCTCTTAGACTGATTCGAGGCCTATCACCAACATAGTCCGTCAGTGCCTACTGCGGCTATATGGGTATGTGGCACACTACCCGGAAGCCGATCCTGCTTATTGGGTTGTTTGCAAAAGGGATAACCCAGCACTCAGTATGGGCCAAGGGGACGCCCACAGAACCCATGGCTGCGGCAAGTCGATGCCTCCTGCTGGGGGTTACTCAGCATGGGAAGGGAACTTGCGTGGAGACTCGTAAGGCGTGACCGCCGGAAGTGGCATCATAGGGTATGCGAGGCAACGCGTCCCCTGACCTCACAACACTAAATAAGATTGAGCCTGGGAATCATTCAAAAGGCTCTGAAAATTTCCTAGGCAACAACAGATCTCTAGTGTTAAGAAATGGAGTGAAATGTCTTGTAGACTCCTACATTGCAATGGGCTATTTGCATGTCACTAAAAGTCCATTTCCTTGATTCACATCTGGACTTTTTTGCAGAGAACCTTGGATCAATGTCTGCTGAGCAAGGGGAACGCTTTCATCAAGATATTGCATCGATGGAACATGGATATCAAGGATTTGGGAATGCAGGAATGTTAGCTGACTACTGTTGGATGTAATACAGGGATGAACCTGAGACAAAACACCAGAGATACTCCATATCCCGAAGATTTTAAGTTACTATCCATTAGAGTTTATTCTAATTTATTTGCACCCAGTAATTCTAATTTTGTACAATAAAAAAGGCTTAAAATTATCATATTTTGTATGCAATATACTTTATACAGATATACTTTACATATCCTACAAGTTAAAACAGCAGGTATCATTAACTTGAAAATGTGACCTGATAGAGGAAATCGGACTTCAGATTCGTAGTCATCATTAAAAATTAACCCAGAAAAGTCAATCAGCAACTCTGATGATTAAAAAAGTTTCATTTTGTTGACTAGTGTAATGATGATAATAATAATAACAACATCAACAACAACAACAACAACAACAACAACAACAATAATAATAATAATAATAATAATAATAATAATAATAATAATAATAATAATATGATAAAAAATAATGACAATAAAAAGTTCTATCATCTTCGTTACACTAAATGCTAAATATTGTTTAAGCCCCTCCCCCCCCAAAAAAAAAAAAAAAAATCAAAATCTTTCCCACAAATAACAGTCGTAAATTAGATAACTTTTCTTCATTTGCAATAGTGGAATATAATTAATCTATAACATTGACACATCCACGGGCATTTACACCTTTTTTGCAAAAAAAAAAAAAAAAAAAACGTAAATGACAATGTTTATATCTATTTACATTTTATTTTGATATGTTCTGATAAAAGTAAATTATATTATCAACATGCATGAAGTACAGCAAAAATATGAAGCTCCAAAACTCTGTTATCTTTCGTAATGATGTTATTGTTTAAAAAGGAGAGAGAGAGAGAGAGAGAGAGAGAGAGAGAGAGAGAGAGAGAGAGAGAGAGAGAGAGAGAGAGAGAGAGAGAGAGAGAGAGAGAGCGTTCCCGAAGTGGTAGTGTGTGATGTAAACTTATAACCTAGCTCTTGCATCGCCCCAGCCGTCTCCAGTCTCAGGCAAGCACCCGCCGCCAGGTAAGCTAGGCAAGTAAAGTATGTCACTTCAACAACACACAATTTGAAGAAGTGAAGCAAAGGTTAGATTAGTCAGACACACACACACTCTCTCTCTCTCTCTCTCTCTCTCTCTCTCTCTCTCTCTCTCTCTCTCTCTCTCTCTCTCTCTCTCTCTCTCTCTCTCTCTCTCTCTCTCCTTTTTAAACAATAACATCATTACGAAAGATAACAGAGTTTTGGAGCTTCATATTTTTGCTGTACTTCATGCATGTTGATAATATAATTTACTTTTATCAGAACATATCAAAATAAAATGTAAATAGATATAAACATTGTCATTTACGTTTTTTTTTTTTTTTTTTTTGCAAAAAAGGTGTAAATGCCCGTGGATGTGTCAATGTTATAGATTAATTATATTCCACTATTGCAAATGAAGAAAAGTTATCTAATTTACGACTGTTATTTGTGGGAAAGATTTTGATTTTTTTTTTTTTTTGGGGGGGGGAGGGGCTTAAACAATATTTAGCATTTAGTGTAACGAAGATGATAGAACTTTTTATTGTCATTATTTTTTATCATACTATTATTATTATTATTATTATTATTATTATTATTATTATTGTTGTTGTTGTTGTTGTTGTTGTTGTTGTTGTTGATGTTGTTATTATTATTATCATCATTACACTAGTCAACAAAATGAAACTTTTTTAATCATCAGAGTTGCTGATTGACTTTTCTGGGTTAATTTTTAATGATGACTACGAATCTGAAGTCCGATTTCCTCTATCAGGTCACATTTTCAAGTTAATGATACCTGCTGTTTTAACTTGTAGGATATGTAAAGTATATCTGTATAAAGTATATTGCATACAAAATATGATAATTTTAAGCCTTTTTTATTGTACAAAATTAGAATTACTGGGTGCAAATAAATTAGAATAAACTCTAATGGATAGTAACTTAAAATCTTCGGGATATGGAGTATCTCTGGTGTTTTGTCTCAGGTTCATCCCTGTATTACATCCAACAGTAGTCAGCTAACATTCCTGCATTCCCAAATCCTTGATATCCATGTTCCATCGATGCAATATCTTGATGAAAGCGTTCCCCTTGCTCAGCAGACATTGATCCAAGGTTCTCTGCAAAAAAGTCCAGATGTGAATCAAGGAAATGGACTTTTAGTGACATGCAAATAGCCCATTGCAATGTAGGAGTCTACAAGACATTTCACTCCATTTCTTAACACTAGAGATCTGTTGTTGCCTAGGAAATTTTCAGAGCCTTTTGAATGATTCCCAGGCTCAATCTTATTTAGTGTTGTGAGGTCAGGGGACGCGTTGCCTCGCATACCCTATGATGCCACTTCCGGCGGTCACGCCTTACGAGTCTCCACGCAAGTTCCCTTCCCATGCTGAGTAACCCCCAGCAGGAGGCATCGACTTGCCGCAGCCATGGGTTCTGTGGGCGTCCCCTTGGCCCATACTGAGTGCTGGGTTATCCCTTTTGCAAACAACCCAATAAGCAGGATCGGCTTCCGGGTAGTGTGCCACATACCCATATAGCCGCAGTAGGCACTGACGGACTATGTTGGTGATAGGCCTCGAATCAGTCTAAGAGAATAATCGTTAATTTGACACAAAGTCATACCAGCGATATTCCATGATCCTGCAAAGGCATCTATTACCAAAGGCATCAATTTGCCTCTCCAGGTCGGTGTTCAGCGTCCATGTCTCGCAACCGTAGAATAAGACACGGATCACCAGCGACTTGAAGACCCGAAACTTTGTCCGTCAGCACAGGTATCGACAACGCCAAATACTCTTGTAAGCGAGTCCATAACGCCATAGACCAGCAGTGAGCTGAATTATTGTATTTGTGCGATAATTATCGTACGTCTGGGAACCGTGCTGCCGATCCCGGACGCTTCCCATTCTGAACGCCCAGCACGATTACTGCACCGCCGCCACTCGCCCGGCACTACCCGCTCACACTATTACACGGCACAGCACCATATTTCTTGTTGTCTCGCTATTGCTCATGCTCCATTGCAGCAGTGAAGGGTTCGAAGATTTGATCCGCCCATCACTTGCCAGCAACAACGCATGCCAAAGCGACAATCACGACAGCAAACCTGCACAGTGGCGGCCATGGCAGAAACACCTGCCCTTCCGACCCATATTGTCCAACTCCTACAACACCTGGATAATGCCCGTCGCCAGGAAGACGTTGACCGGTGCCAGGAGGAGGCAGACCAACGTCGTGAGGAGGAACTTTGGAGAACGGAAGATGAACGGCGTGAGGCACAGCGTAGGGAGGAATTCCAGCAATTGTTGGCAACTATCCTGCAGTCACCAGCTGCAGGAAATGACATCACCACCGTCCACGTCCCCACCAAGGACTCTAAGAATTATAATATCCTTGGTCCCCACCATCCTCCTCTCCTTCTTCCTCAACCTGACTAACATCATCCAATGTCAATTGTGTTGCAAAGGTGGTCATCCCTCCCCTCGTCCCCCTTCAGCCTGATGTTACCTTCCCAGGCTATAAGGCGTGGAGGAGACAATGGGACGATTACGCCACTTTCACTGAAAAGAGCTCTGGAACTGTCATAACATCACATCCAACTTTGCATGTGCCTCACAATTAGTACATTACATATACTCCAATACCACTTTGGTGTGCCTCCTGATGACACGTTGCCAATTAAGCAGCTTGTGGATAAACTTGAGCAGTACGTCAAGGCCGGAACTAATGAGGCACAAAGACGTAGAGACATGTTCAATTGTAAGCAGGAGCTGGGAGAGTTTTTTAATGATTTTTATGTCCGCGTCAAGAGCTTTGCTGAATCTGTGAACATCTGTAAGGTCATTGACACACAATGGGAAGAAATACAGTTCAACCAGGTTTTATTGATGGGCGTAGATCAAGAACTCGTCAAGGAGGTCGTCAGGACTATTGCCACGCAGATCCTCGATGAAACGGTATAACAATGCTACACATTTGAGGCAACTTGACAAACTATGTCCGCCATAGTCTCCCCTGCAAAATCTATCTGTGCTACGTCTCGATACCAGACCGAGAAGAACATTACGCAAAGGTCACCAAGGTCCCCAACACCGACCAAGGACAAGTGTAACAGCTATACTTGCTCCCATAACAAGGCACAGTGTCCAGCCAAAAATACTACGTGGGTAAAACCACGCAGACAACACGTTACACAATACATATCCTGCACACACATACTCTAGCTACGTCTGGTAACCACACACATACCCAGAATGCACCAGAGAGAAGAGAGATCCTCGCAAGATAGACATACATTAGAAAGTTGAGGTATTTGTGTTCTACTGTAGCCATATAAGAACAAAATACGTGATTGTTTGTCTCCTGGACTTTCCTGAACATCAGGAGAGTTGACTGGGCCAGGTATTAAGCCTCCCCCGCCGAGTGGTGGGCTACCTATCAGCCGCCCGTGGACCTGCACCAGCAGGAGAGGGACCTGACGGCTGCCATCGAGGGTGCAGCTGACGCAGCCATTTCCACATGCGTCCGGAACTGCCGGCACCGCCCGGAGGTGCGTGAGCACAACCACCGAGTAAACGTCCACAGGAAGCTCTACAAAAGGAGCCCCAACCCCACCACCTTAAGACTCGTGCAGGAGTGGTGACCCGGGCGAGTGAGGTGTCCCAGAGGGCCAGGGAGGCAAAATGGCTGAAGTGGTGTTTCCTCCTTCAGCCATCACACCTCTCAGTCAGCTGTGGAGGAGTGTGAGGGCTACCTCTGGCACGGCCCCGCCCCACCCACCCGCCCACTCGCACCCACACCAAGAGGCAGAAAGGCTCGTGGCTGTTTTCACCGCTTGGGGCTCCAGGGACCAGCTTCCTCCCCAGAAACGCCGTCTCCCGCAGCAGCTGCGGCCACGCCGCGACGAGGCAGTCAGGGAGGCAACAGAGGAAGCTGACGCGACAGACCAGCCTTTCTCCCTACAAGAGCTGCGGCAGGCGAATAAGCGAGACCGCGATACAGCCAACGGGGCAAACGGCGTGACTTACTTCCTGCTCGCCTACGCCGGGCCAACCGGGGACGCCGCGCTGATGGCCACACTCAACGCCTCGTGGCAGGCGGGCTGCCTGCCGCCCGTGTGGAAAGAAGTCGACATTCGGTCCATCCCCAAGCCAAGAGAGCCCACCAAGCTCAGGCCCATCTCTCTCCTCAGCTGTATTGCCAAAACAGCTGAGAAGATGGTACTGGCTCGGCTGCAGTGGCGAGTTGGGCCTCTGCACCAACATGTGTTCGGCTTCACCCGCGGTGTGAGCACAACCGACAGCATCTTTGCTCTTCTGGCCCAAGCCAACCACCGCCCCACCCTAGTTGTCTTCCTGGATCTGGAGAAGGCATTCGAGATGGCCAGCCCTCACGCCATCCTCACCGCGCTCGTAGAGAAGGGCGTGTGGGGAAAACTGCTTGCCTGGCTCCGGGACTATCTGCTTCACCGCCGTGCTAGGGTGAAGTTTCAGGGCATGAGGTCGAGCCTCCACGTGCTGGAGAACGGGATGCCCCAGGGCGGCATCCTCAGTCCCTTCCTCTTTATACTCCTGATGGAGCAGCTCGTGGCCCTGCCCTTCCACGAGGACACCGTCCTCCTGAGCTACGCCGAAGACCTCTCCCTTGTGGTCACTGGGAGGAGCAACAAGCTCAGGAGGACGCAGCAGGCGCTTGACCTCATCAGCGAGAAGTGCGAGGAGTTGGGGCTCATGAGCTCGGTCAAGAAGTCCCGGGCTATGATGAAAGTGGCGGACCCTGCGTGGCAGCTCCACGTACAGGGAGTTGGGCTGTCCTGGACCAACTCCTACCAGTACCTCAGTTTGTGGGTTGACAAGCGGGTGTCCTTCACGACCCATGTCGCCTACCTGAGGGAAAGGATGCAGGCCAGGCTGAACGCGATGTGGGCCATGACACGCCACACTGCCCGGGCCACGTACTCCGTACTGCGCCTGTTCTATGAGCAGACGTTGCGGGGCCCGGTGGACTACAGCGCTCCGGTCCTCATCGCCCTCTCCCCCACCTAGCAGGAGCGACTGGAAGTGCTGCAAAACACCGCTATGAGGACCAAGCTCGGGGCACCGAGGTGGTCTACCATGTGCGTCATGCAGAGCGAGACCGGCCTGGTGCTCCTCACCACCCGAATGAAGCAGATTGTGGCCTGCCACGTGTCCAGAGTGCTGCAGCGTGATGCAGAGGACGTGTCACAGAGGAGACTACAACAGGCAATGACACAGGGCGCCCAGGTCCTCCCCCACAACCCGTGGCTAGTCAGGTCCGCGCTTGCAACCCGCCACCTCACCTATACCGATAACGGGCCTGGGCCGCAGCCCGATCACCCTTCCCCGTCCTACCGCGCTCCGCCTACATGGGAGCCCCCACCAGCAGAATACACCGCCATTCCTCTCCACGCCAGGAAGGCCCTTTGTTCTACAGAGGAGCTATGGCAACACGCCCTCATCTCCATGGTGCAAGTCACCGAGCCGGAGTGTGCCGTGTATTACACCGACGGCTCGGTAGACCCAGACAGCAGCAGAACAGGCGCTGCTGCCATCATCACCGGGACGAAGCTGCTCGCCAGGACACCTGACCACTGCTCCACGCTGCAGACAGAGCTGGTGGCCATCCAGCTGGCCCTGGAGCACGTGCAGCACCGTGAGGAGGCCACCGTGGTGCTGCACACTGACTCCAGGGCAGTGCTGCAGGTCCTCCAACAGCGCCATCCCAACGACAACGTGGGCTTCGTCACCGCCATCCTGGGCAGCCTGCAGAGTCTCGCCGCACAGGGGCGGCGGGCGAGACTCAACTGGATACCCAGCCACGTTGGCGTCCAGGGCAACGAAACCGCCGACACAGCCGCCAGACGAACCATAGAGGGGGCCCCAGGTGACACAGCCCGTCCCTCTCAGCCGGAGACAGGTGAAGGAGCGGGTCAGACTCGCCGGCACCAAATAAGCCCGCCGGGAAAAAGAAGCAGGCTGCCTGTTATGCCGCCACCACTGCCTACCAGCCGCTGGTCGCCTCCCAACAACAGCCCCGAGCAGATAGTGTGCTACTGCAGTGAGTAAGGCTGGGCTACCGCACCAGGGAGGAGCTGTACGACGGCTTCCAGGGACAGGAGTGTGGCCACTGTGGGAGGCATGATCACCAACCACTCCTCCATTATCTCCTGTCCTGCCTGGCGACAGCCTCCCTGAGAGCGGCACAGTCACCACCCGCCCAGCCTGACAGCAGAAGCCCGCTCACCCCCGCGAGACCAGGGCTGCTCTCCTCGTCCACCACACTACCGCGGGCGTTATGATCCGTGTGCTCCGGGCTGCTCCTCCACCCCTTTACTGAAGATGCTCCTGGCTCCACCTCCACCCACTTGAAGCTCAGCCATTGTCGCCACAGCGCCATGGCGAAACGCCAGCTCTTCTCGCACCACCGGCGGCCTGACGCTCGCATTGTGTGGCAATAGAAGTTACGTATATTGTATATGTACAATAGACACCTGCCGAAACGATAATTACTCCCAGGCAGGTCTAAAGCACTGGATCAGGGGGTGCTGTGAGCTTATCATCAAAACCAGTTGTGA
>CM035200.1:7619713-7632676 GCA_020233015.1 Callinectes sapidus | reverse complement strand
TAAATCATCCCTAAGCATCTTATTAAATCTATCAGTAGCCTTCCTTTTTGGCCTGGCCCCCCTGAGATTGTCACCGCCGTTCCGGACTGGGGTTACATCATTAGGGGTGTCTTTTTTGGCCCTATTTGAATCTCTACCAGCATGAGTTATGGTAAGTTCAAGGGGATAGAGATTACATATTGAGTGAAATTCTACTGCACCATTACTTTGTTTACGTTGAACTGTTCTTATTTTGCCATCAAGCCCTTTCATTGTTTGCAATACTCTGCCCATTAACCAGAAGGGTCTGGGTTTATTTAATGATCTTATTAGTACGATATCCCCTTCTTTAATTTTATTTTCCCAAGAGCACTGGTATAGGTTTATACTGTGTTCTCTCAGGCTGAGGAGATAACTTTCATACCACAATTTTTTAAAACTTTCAAGGACTAGTTCTTGTTCTTCTATGGTCTTTTCTAAGGAGGGCTGGCTTTGGTCATCCACCCATATTTCACCATTACCCCCCCTCAGTACCAGAGATGAGTCCCCCTGAAGTTTCAGGAAGGAGTTAGGTGTTATGAACTCCAAGCTCTCAGAACTGGACCGGTATGTTAAAGGTCTAGAATTTATGGCTAGTTGGATGTTAGCTAGAGAAGTCAACATCTCAAAATATGTTAACTTAGCCCTTCCTACTACCTTATACAGACAGGTCTTAAGCACCCTTATTAATCTTTCCCATGCAGCACCAACCCATGCAGAGTACAAGGGAATTTTTACCTGCTTGATATTAATCTTTTCCAGCTCTTCCTGTACTTCTTTGGACTGAAGGGAACTTTCTAATATATTGCCACCCTTCAGAAACGCTTTGGCATTATCACTGTACAAGTAATGTGGAATAGAGTAGCGGTTGCAAAATCTATGGAAGGCTAACAAAAAATTCTTAGTGGACATGTCGGGTAATAATTCGAAGTGGACAGCTCTAATGTTAAGGCATGTGAAAATCAGGACATAAACCTTAACCGAGTAAGACTCGTAAAGAGTAAGTTGGCCACTATTTTCATCTCTGACCCAAAAATGGCCTGTATAATCCACCCCGACATGCTGAAAAGGTATAACCAGGTTCATTTGATGCTTGGGCATGTCTGTAAATTGGGGATATTTAAATGCTAAGGCATTGTACTTCTAACATATATGGCATGTGCTCAATACCTGCTTCACAGCCATTCTACCCTTGGGTATCCAGTACCCTTGTCCCCGTAAATAATTCAATGTAGTTCCTATGCCTAAGTGCTGCATTTTATTATGACAATCATTTATTATGAGTTTAGTTAACCTGTGATCCTTAGGGAGTAACACAGGATGGTGTATTTCATATTTAAAATATTGGCATTTGCTAATTCTACCTCTGGATCTTATAATGCCTCTGTCATCAAGGAATAAGTTAAGGTTAGATACCAGAAGTGGGATATTTCTTTCATTTTCATGACTTGGGTTCTGCAAAAATTTTAATTCATCTTGATAGCATTCTGTCTGAGCAACCTTAACCCAGTATTCTAAGGCCTTCTTTTTTGGGTTACAATCCTTTATTTTACTTAGAAATTTAAATAGGTAGGTGGTGCACTTCAACAAGTCCTCATAAGATGAATATTTATTTATATTAAGTATTCCTGTATTTATTTTAGGAGTTTGAGAGGTACAAGCAGTGCATATTTTACTCTTTAGGGAAGGTGCTATGCTCAACAGAGGATATTGAGGCCACAGTTGGTAATCATTAGTCAACCACTGAGGTCCTTCCAGCCAGAACTTTATTTTTTCTAAATATTTGCTATAGGTCAAACCCTTGGTAATTAAGTCTGCAGGGTTATGTTCAGTGTTTACATAGTGGTATGCTACAGGCATTTTGAATTTCTTATTTATTTCAGACTTCAGTCCTTCAGCTTCCGACACTCTGTTTTTTAGGAATTTAGATTTTACTTTAGTGTCCTTGGTCAAAAGCCAGTTTAACACCACCTGAGCATCCACACAAATATTAACAAACTGAATTTGAATGTTATTATAAGCCTCTAAAATAGTAGGTAAACATTTTAAGGCTAATATTACTGCCATAAGTTCTAGTGTAGGAATACTATGTTCCTTTCCTTTATTTAGTGGAGCTACTTTTGACTTAGAATGTAGGTATGTGCTTTTACCCTCTCCATCTAAAGCATAGGCCACAAACCCATATGCTTCAGCAGAACTATCACAAAATATATGTAGCCCATATGAATTCTGTTCATTTAAGGCTTGTCTTGGGAAAGTCACTTCAGACAGCATTTCTAAATCTCTACTTAATTTTTTCATTTCACTGCAAATTTCATCAGGCAGGGTGTCATCCCAACCTTTTTCTAACTTCCATATTTTTCTCATCAAAAGTTTACCTCTTATGGTCACAGGAAGAGTGAAATTTAAGGGATCAAATAATTTGGATGTTTGAGATAGGATTTTTCTTTTAGTATTTGCTTCAGGATCTATTTTACAAAGAGCAATGTTCATTGAATCTTGCTGGACATTATATCTATATCCTAAAACCTTCTCTTCCTCACTAGTATGTTCTACTAACCTTCCATCATTAGCCATTTGGGTTCTCAATTCAGTTGAATTAGAATTCCAAGATCTCAAGGTAAATCCACCTGCTTTCATTCTCTCATATGCCAGATGATACAACTCTTGCATTTCATTAGTTTCATTTCCTGTCACAATCAAATTGTCCACATAAAAATTATTAGCCAAAATTTTACTCAATTTGTCATCAGGAAAGGTATTAGCATGGTGTCTCATTACATAATGTAACATGAAAGGAGAAGATGTAAATCCAAAAACTATAGTCTTGAACCTGTAAGTTACTAACTTATTTCCTCTCTTCCAAAAGAAACAAAATCTATTTTGGTCTACTTCATCCTTTAATTTGATCATTAGAAAGGCTTGTTTGACATCACTTAACATGACCAACTTATTGGTTCGAAAATAAAAAAGTAATTGAAGAATGCTGTTCATAAGATCAACACCTGGGTAAGCAGCCTCATTCAAGGATGGTAAATCTTTGTTTGTTTTCAAAGAGCAATTGAAGACAGGCCTGATCTTAGTGGTAACCTGTTCTTCCATTTTGATGACTGGTCTATGAGGGATCCAGATCTTTTCATCATACTGTGCAGGTTTTACTTCAATTTCTTCTATTATGCCATCATCCAACTGTTGATCAAATACAGCCTGATAATTTTCCAGTAAATTTTTTCTTTTTAAGTAATCCAAAGTCCTATCCAGCACCTTTAAAGCAACAAAATGATTAGATGGCACAGATTCTATTTTATCTTGATACCATGGCAGTTCCACATTATAATGACCATCTTTGAAAGAAATTCCTTCCTCAAACTTCTTTATTTGCTCACTCTCAAGGGAGACTAAATCTGCTTCAGTGGTTTTTATTCCCATTGATTCGAAGCTGAAAAGGTGTTCTAGTCCGTTTTCTACATCTGTATCCTCTAATAAATGTTCCAATGGGTTATAGTATGACTTTAAAGGATCCATTACTGCATTAACCATGGTCTTAGTTTTACTGCATAATTTAGCTTCATCTTTTTTAGCTAGAAGTCGCATTACAAACTGTCTCTCTGCAGGTGCTAGAAAGTTGAAGACATTACCTATAGGTGCTGCTTTATTGTGCATTACTAAACAACTGCCACCTAATTTTTCCTGCCATGATACAGATGTCATGTTTTGTAAAACATCTATTCCCAACAGCATATCCACCTGGATGTGTTCATGATTTACAGGTTCATAGAAATAGTCATCTAGCAATTTCATGTTATTCAGTTTGAATTTATTTATGACTGCATTCATTCCAGGGACATAAAATTTAATATCTAAGGTCTTGTCTACCAATAGAGGAACGAAGGCAATGCGATCATGTAACTTGATCCCTGTACTCATTTGCTTGAAAACCTTAGTTTCTTCTCCGATGTATGTACTCACATCACATTCCAAAGAAAACAGTTCACTTACATTAGGACACAGGTCTTGTGCTACAGACTCAGAGATATATGATCTTTGGCTACCAGTATCTACTAGGCACCTAACTTGTCTCATCATTTTGCCATTCTTTAGGGTTAAGGTCATGGTTGGAAGCATATGGCATGAATCAAAACTTCTCTGAGCCAAACATAGGCTAACATTTGTCTGCATTTGATATTTAATTTTGTCTTCTTTAAGAGCAGATGGGCATAGAGGAGTTATGTGTTCTTTAACATGGCAGTTTCTGCACTCATATCTGAGTTTACCTTGCTTTCCGAAACAATTATGCTCATTGTGCCCAGAGCCAGCACATCTGGTACACAAGGAAAGCTCATTTAACCTGGCTATCTTAGCTTCATAATTAGTGAAGTTATTGCATTGCCCTAAGGAATGTCCATGCCCTCCACATAATTTGCAAGTGAATTTAGAGGAGGTATTCTTAAAGTTTTGAAGTGTTCCTTTAAACCCTTCAATTTCTCGAAAAGTTTTGGAAGGTTTGAAATCAGTATGATGTGGCTTATAGCTGGCTTTACCAAAAGTCTTTGGTCTTACAGAAGAAGTTTTACTTAAGGTAGTGATGACTCTATGGTAATTATCTAGTATTTCAGTTATGCTAGGGTAATTCTTGTCTAATACATGAATGAATTCCTTTTTCACTACCACAGGAAGTTTATTAAAAATGATATGGCTAATGAGGGAATGACCAGCAGTTCCTGATTCCAGAAAGTCAAATCCATGGGTTTTCAAATCTGACAAATAAGATCTCATTTCATTTAAATAGATTTTAACAGAAGAATATTCTGGATCAAAGGTGGTATTAGGGTAAGCTTTAAGGATATTCTTATAAGTTTCATCTACCATAAATTCTTTGTCCAGAAACTCATTCTTGAGCATCTGAATAGCAATATCATAGTTTGTGTCAGTGATAGACAGATGTTTAACTACAGAGAGGGCATAATCCCTCAGATAACCAACTAAATAGGCTAGTTTAGTTGCATCAGTTAGCTGCTTTCTAGATCCAATGACATTGTTAAATTGATTTAAAAAAGTATTGAATGCAAATTTGTCCTTTTCTTTGCCTGTAAATGTGCCACAATTTAAAGGAGGTGGTCTTCCTTCACCAACAGACATTTGTGACATTAGGTTTATTAAATCTTGAGAAGTTACATTACTTTGTGCAACTCCTGACATTCCTGAAGCTTGATTTTGGTTTGTTACTGCATATAGATCTAATTCAATTTCTATGTCCACATCATATTTAATTTGGTCTTCAACTTCGGAAACATAGAAACTTTCATCCACACTCTCCAATTCACTCTGGACCATTACATCATTTATTTTTTCATTAAATTGTTGAACCTGATTCATCTCTTTTTCTATTTTACTTCTCAAATTATTAGTTAAAGAGTCTGACAAAGCATTTTTATTCTTCATTTCTTTTAATTGTTTCAGTAAGAGTGTAATTTTTCTTCTGTATACACTCCTACCTGTTCTCAGATTTTTTATAGTTTCCCTAGCTTCTCTGTCTTCCTTAGGAGGCATGGTTCTTTACGGTGTAACTAAAATAATTAATTTAAAAAACTAAGGGCAATTAAATTTTTGTTCTCAATTTAGAATTATTTTCTATTAGTCAGCCCAATCGTTGTCACTGGCTATTCAATTGAATATGGCCACTGCCACAAAGGATTGACTACTAATTCCTGGCATTATTATGATTAGGAAGGCTTATTCCCGATGGTTGAGGGCATATTCAAGCCCTCCCAACAATGCCTCCTTGTACCCGGGCCAACCATAAATTATTGAGGTGGACACCGTCTCTATAGTACTGAGGGTGGTTTAAGTAGTTGGCAGACCCCAGCTGGATAACCCGATCAATGTGACCCTGCTTTTTCAAGGTTTTGTTGAAGAAATTATTAATGACCTGCCGCCTCCTGTTAAATTCCTCGGCCTCAGGCACGCCGTGCCTGTTCCCACGTGCCACAAAGCGTGGCTCTACTTGCACTGCAAGTTTCAGGCAGCTGGGACGCACGGCTGCCTTCAACAGAAGATAGAAGGCGGCAGCCTTCTGCTTGATCTGACTATTAGTCAGGGACCCAACGATCGAGTTACCCCCCAGGACCACAATGACAACCTCAGGGTCTATTTCCCTGACCCTGTCCTGCCAGGCAGGGTGATCCAGAAAAAAATCAAAATCTTTACCAGGGTAGTCCAAAAAAGAAAAAGCCGGATTCACCCTCACACCGGTGGACAACGTCAGCTCCTGTTGCCACGGGCCATGAGTGGCCAGGTCACGCACATAACTATGGCCAACTACTAGTACTCGCATTGCCAAATGCTTGTAAATAAACCAAGAATATGGGATAATTATGAATAGAATCGTTATTTTTTGCCTTGAAAATATATTGTGAAAAAGTAAATTTAGCAGTGACCCTTCACAATAGTTTAGACACCCAAGAGAATCATAAACGAGGAAACCACCCTCACCTGCACTAGACAGTGGTTACAGGGCTGCCATAACCAGCCAAGAAGCACTTATTTCAATCACACAGACATGCCTACGGCTCAAAGTTGTTGCAACAAAATTGCCTAGCACATCTATGATCTAAAATATAATACTACTTAGCTGAGGTAGCAGAAGTTGGCGGTTTCAAGGCAAAAAGTCCTCTTGAGTGGCCCGAATATAGTAAGTCGGAGCAGTAAGGTAGTGTAGTGGAGGTAGACTGACTGGTTACGGTCGTGAAACTGACGAGACTCTAACGTGAGGAACGCCGGTCGTGATTTATATACCGCGCCACCAACGCCCTCTGTCTTATATTCCCGTAAACTTCAACTACTTAATTAACTATTTGATTTTACATGTCTCATTTATTAAGAAAACATTATTTATTTATTTATTATTAAATATATTTATTCATATATTTTTATTTGTAAGCATTATTCTTGTTTTATTTACAAGCATTATACTGGTTTTATTTTTTCCTAGTTAAATTCCTAACACATTGTGGTAAAGAGCTCTATCTTTTCTGCAGACATTGTATGTCTATACTAATTAGTATATTATCACTGAAACATGCAACTAGTTGCTCATCTAGTATCCATGAACAATGTAAAGATTCTTCCAGTGATGCTATGACACGTAACTTCCATAGTCCTCTCATACTTCACATCTACCTCACTGTGTTTATGGAACGCTGATTCCAACAACTGTTTCTCCTCCAACATCCTCTCTTCCACAAAACCTCATACCTTACTATAGCAAGCACACAAACTATTCTTAACTCACTTATCTTGACTTCCTCTCATAAGCTATTTATTGTTACTTTGCCTAACATTCAGCTTCAGTTTGTTCCCTACATATATACAGAAAAGACTCAATACCCAAACATCTCATCAGTTGAACTTTTCAAAACCCAAACACAAAAGTTCAATTTAATACTCAAAAAAATCTAGTACTCAAACGTTCACACACGCGGTTGTTTGAAAGGCTTCCTCCCTGCTAGGGAGGAAGCCTTTGTTTACAACCGCGTGTGTGACGTGTGTGGACGTTTGAGTCCTAGATTTTTTTTAGTATTAAATGGCGCCACCACCCACTCCCAGTATCCACAAAAATTTGTGGCGGTTGGTGAGTGAAGGATGCTAGCTCACCTAAGAGTGTTAATTGGTGTCACTACTGTGATGTCAAAAGGAAAGGCGGCCAATTGTAAGGCGGCATTACTCCAGGGCTGAAGAAATCATACGATATGGTTCACAAACTTGATACAGCGTCACATGTCCACAGCTACTACTCCCCATGGTCAGCACTCCTCACAGTGCTTTCATCTTGGCCAGTGGACCCCATAAAATAACAAAGCAAAGAGACTGATTCCCTGATACCAACACCTTAATGCTAGTGGAGGTTGTGTAATGTCAGAATGATTTCAGCAATTGTATCGCTATCACTCAGTACCACGGAGTCAAGGCAATCCCCTTGATATTATATTATGTGAATACAAAGATGAAATCCATTACAAAAGGCAGTAGAGGAGCAGAAACAAATATTGTGGTGAAAGCAAGACCCATAAAAGAGTTAGACTCATTAGAGGCATTGAAACCATTTTTCAAATATTAAAAATGTTTTCGCATACTTACCTGTTTCGCATGACTTAGGAATAGAGCGAAGTCTCTGTTCCCTGACCAAAGAGCAATAAAAAATTAGACTCCCTTCCATAACAAAGGAAAATGGAGGGAGAGGCACTTGAAAGAAAATGAAATGCCATCCTCCTCTACCCCCCTACCTACACATTGCCAGCGCATGTGCACACCACCCTCATTCCTTTCTGTGAAAAGAGATGCATACCGAGGGGAGGAGGGGTGGGTACGAGTCATGTGAAACAGGTAAGTGTGCAAAAACATTTATTACATTTGAAAAATGGTTTATCACCCACACCTGTTTCACATGACTTAGGAATAGATTTTAAAATAAAAATTAGCATGTGTATAGTTAATTTAATAAAACTGAGACCTCAATACTCACAGTGTAGGGGAGGATTCTAGGCGAGGGACGCATGGTTAGGCTGTGAAAAACGTAACCCCATGATAACCAATGACATAACATAGCTTGGTAAAGGTAGGGAGCATATGAAGACTCGATCTTCTGGACAATATATCCAGCAGCCATTATCGGTCCGAGTAGGAATGTATCCCCATCAGTCCTCTCTATGTCCCGGAGGTAATGGTGGCAAAGACCGGTGTTTTCCATGAGGCTGCTTATTGAATTGAAGACACCGACATTCTGCCAATGGTTAAAGGATGCAGCAATGCCTCTGATATCATGAGCCTGAACCCATAGTGGCCTAGGATGGACCTCCTCCAAGGACTGATGGGCTTGCACGATTGTTTCCTGAAGCAGGTAAGATAAGGCATTTGGTGGAGGGTTTAGATCTATCTGATGGAGAGACAGAGATTCATAAGCCTAAGAGAAACATTGTCCATACTCTGCTTTAGTATGTTTATGGATCTTACCGGACAGAGAAGACGTTCCTCTTCATCCCGGCCCATGAAAAAAGTGAGACTCTTAATGCAAAACTCCCTCGGGAGAAGATTAGAAAGGGATTCTGTCTTTGCCACAAACTCTGGCAGGTATGTCAACTTCCTGTCAACTTTTTGCTGAATAAAGCAAACAGAGAGAGAGACAGAGATGTAGACTGTCATATCCCTTACCTTTAGGAGAAGGCAATATCCCCCATATGCAATATATGGGTTTGGGCTCTCAACAGGGAATAAGCTACACTCTGGTTACCATAGGCTCCTTAGCGGACCAATATGGTATAACCCACAGGTTACGTTTGAGAGCTGGTAGCCCATCAAGTGAGTGCACGTACAGGTGGCCAGCTTTAGCAGACACCCTTGTCTGCTAAAACTGGACCTGGCCATGTAACTCACTGTCGCGGTCGCCTGCTGGTTACCCAGCCAGCCTTTACCCTACGGAGCGAGCTCAAAGCTCATAGACCGATCTTCGGGTAGGGCTGAAACCACATCACACACTACACACTGGGACAGCGAGGCCACAACCCCTTGACTTACATCCCGTACCTACTTGCTGCTAGGTGAACAGGGGCTAGATACACATTAAGAGGCTTGCCCATTTGCCTCGCAACTTTAAGGCTGCATCTATTACAGCAAACCTCACCAAATTTACTCATGCCATGGCCCTATCTCCCTCCTGGCGTCCTATTCAAGGCCTCTGACGTCATCAGCAACGCTGCTGCTTCTATTACACATTACGACGACCTCAAGACTGTTGTCCTGATTCAGCTGCAGTCTACAGTAACCGCTTGTCTCCAGGAACTAATGAGCAAAGAGGAGCTTGGTGATGAGAAGCCCTCCGACCTCCTCAGATGTATGAAAAAGCTGTTGGGTGACAAGTCCAGCGCATTTGGCACCGATCTCATCCGCCACTTGTACTACCAGTGGCTGCCTCTTACCACACAACACAGTCTCTTCAGCGTTAAGCTGTCAGTAGAAGAAATTGCTCAACTTGCGGACGACTTCATGGCGACTCTTCCACCTGACCCTTCAGTTGCTTCTGCTACTGTGAAGCTGGAGGCAGACTCACACCTCCCAGAGTTAAGTCTCCCAAATAGTGCTCCAAGTCAGCGACCTCACTCGCCAACTAGACAGCCGTCCACGCTCCAGGCGACGCTGACATTCCTCCAGCAGGCCCGCCAGCACCTCCTGTGCCTGTGCCACTTCCTCGAGCACCCGCTACTATCACCGCAGGTTCGGTAGAGAGGCCTGCAAATGCCAGTCACCCTGTGACTTCACCACGGGACCTTTAAACTTACCCAGCGAGCATTAGCGGCGCATAATGTTTGCCGTGTTTCGACGCTGCTCCACAACTTCAATCCACTCTCCAAGACCAGGTTCCTCATTGACACTGGTGCTGAGGTCAGTGGCCTTCCTGCAACGGCTTCTCAATGCTCCCTGGCTCCATACCTACATCTTTACGTTGCTTACGGCACCAACATCCCGGTGTTCTCGCTTAAGACTATGCTGGTGGAGCTCAGCCTATGCCATTCCTTTGAGTGGACTTTCTACATGGCGGCAGTCTCTCAAGCACTCCTGGGTGCCGACTTCCTGCAACACTTCGGTCTATTGGTGGACGCGCAGAATCAGCAACTCTTTGATTGATTTGACTTGTCACACATGTGCAGCCCACCCCAGGTGCCAGTGCGTGTCTCTCCAGTTTGCTGCACTCCTGAAGAAGTTCCCGACTCTTCTGCAGCCATACTCCACAACCAGACCCTGTAAAACACTACATCACACACCACTTGCGGCCAGCCTACGCACGCTAAGGTCCGCCACCTCGCGCCTGAGCGCTGTAAGCTCGCCAAGACTGAATTTGAGTCCCTCATGCATGCTGGTATACCACGGCCAAGCTCTAGCAACTGGTCATCTGCCCTTCACACTGTAGACAAGAAGAATGGTGAAATCCATCCCTGTAGTGACTACTGTGCTCTCAACGCCCTCACCAATCTGGACCGGTATCCTGTACCCAACATCCAGGAGTTTACCTTACAACTTGCTGGCTCCACCACCTTCTCCCCCATCGACCTGGTGAAGGCATTCACCAAATCCCAGTCCATCCTGTTGACATACCGAAAACAGGCATTATCACTCTTTTTGGCTTGCTTGAGTATACATGGATGCCATTTGGAATGAAGAACGTAGCCCAGACATTCCAACGCTTCATCAATGAGGTAGTGCGAGGCCTTCCCTTCTGCTTCGCCTGCATTGACGACCTCCTCACCGCCAGTCCTGATGAGGAAACCCACCTTGCCCACCTTTGCCAACTCTTCGCTTGTCTTGAGGACTGTGGCATTCAAATCAACGTGGAAAAGTCCGTGCTGGGTGTCCCTTCTCTGGACTTTCTTGGCCACTCCATCTCTTTGGCAGGAATCGCACCTCTGCCCTCAAAGTGTGAGGCTATTTAGCTGTTCCCCAAGCCTTCTACGCAGTGCCAGCTCAGAGAATTCCTGGGGATGGTGAATTCTTACAACCGCTTCATCCCTCGCTGTTCATTTATTCTCCAACCTCTCTACTTCATGCTCAAGCCTTGCAAAAGAGGCCAGTCTGTCACCCTCGACTGGACACCAGAAGCTGAAGCTGCCTTTACCTCTGTCAAGGAAGCCCTCTCCAGAGTCTCTCTCCCTTCCCTTCTCCTGATGCCAGCATCTCCATCTCCACTGATGCCTCAAGTGTCTGTTTCGATGCTGTGCTCCAGCAACATGTCAGTCATGGCTGGAAGCCGGTGGCCTTCTTCTCAAGGAAGTTCAACCTGCAGAAGCGGAGTACAGCTCTTTTGACAGGGAACTTCTTGCCATCTACCGTGCCATCAACCGTTTCCGCTACTTTGTGGAAGGCCAGCAGTTCTAAAACCGGCACAAGCTGATTTTAGTTGGCCAGCCCTTGCTGCCTCTCTCTTGAAAGACTACTAGTCCACAAACGTACCCTGGACGGGTACGTCGTTTCTAGTCCGTTAAGCGGACCATTAGTAGTCTGAGAGGTGCAATCCGTTATATCCCATACCCATAAGGATTTATGGGCGATATTGGCTTCTCTTAAGGGAACGGATACGACAGTCTACATCTGCCACTCTCTCTCTCTCTCTCTATGTTTATTCGCGAAAACTTTGACAACGTCATGGTGCATTGCTGCACACTCAGCAATTTACATTTATACAATATTTATACATATATAGTGCGTGTATGTTTACTGTATGTGTGAAAGATGTGTGTGTAAAAGCGGAGGTGCCTTTGGCATTTTGCCTCTGCTACTTGGGCAAATCTGAGGAGGTATTATGCTGATTTTCCCTGGAATGATTACTGCTTCCGTGACAGAGACCCGTCTCTGTGTGCTGAGCGCATAACAGGGGTGATAGTGTCTGGCATGGAGGCGTACATTCCTCATTCTTTCTTTCGACCTAAACCTTCCAAACCCTGGTTTAACCAGCTTGCTCTCGTGCTATCCATGATAGAGAGGTGGCCCACAAAAGGTACTTGAGCCTTCCATCACCTGAGTCTCACGCACTTTATATTTCTACCCAAAATCATGCTAAGTCTGTTCTTCAACTTGCCAAAAACTCCTTCATTCACAGAGTGTCAAAATCTTTCCAGATATAACTCACCTCGAGACTTCTGGCATCTAGCCAAAAACATCTCTAACAACTTTACTTCTTCATCTTCCCCTCCTTTAGCTCAACCGGATGGAACCAATGCCATCTCATCTATCTCTAAAGCTGAACTCTTCGCTCAAACCTTTGTGAATAACTCTACCTTGGACGATTCCGGGCTTGTTCCTCCTTCTCCTCCCCCCTCTGACTACTTCATGCTACCTATTAAAATCTTTCGTAATGATGTTTTCCATGCCCTCGCTGGCCTAAACCCTCGGAGGGCTTAT
>CM035200.1:7558336-7619613 GCA_020233015.1 Callinectes sapidus | reverse complement strand
ATCTCACGTTTCCTTTCTGATCGTTCTATTGATGCTGTGGTAGACGGTCACTGTTCTTCCCCTAAATCTATCAACAGTGGTGTTCCTCAAGGATCTGTCCTATCACCCACTCTCTTCCTATTATTCATCAATGATCTTCTAAACCAAACTTCTTGCCCTATCCACTCCTATGCTGATGATACCACCTTGCACTTTTCCACGTCTTTCCAGAGACGACCAACCCTTCAGGAAGTACACAGCTCACGCAGGGAAGCCTCAGTACGCCTCACTTCTGATCTTTCTAAAATTTCTGATTGGGGCAAAGCAAACCATGTGTTGTTCAATGCCTCAAAAACTCAATTCCTCCACCTCTCAACTCGACACAACCTCCCAAATAACTATCCCCTCTTCTTCAATGACACTCAACTGTCCCCTTCTCCTACACTAAACATTCTTGGTCTATCCTTTACTAGTAATCTAAACTGGAAACTTCACATCTCCTCTCTAGCTAAAACATCTTCTATGAAGTTAGGTGTTCTGAGCCGTCTCCGCCAGTTTTACTCACCTCCCTAACTGTTGACTCTATACAGGGGACTCATCCGCCCATGTATGGAGTATGCTTCACATGTTTGGGGAGGCTCCACTCATACAGCTCTTTTGAACAAGGTGGAATCAAAAGCTTTTCGTCTTATCAACTCCTCTCCTCTGACTGACTGTCTTCAGCCTCTTTCTCATCGCCGCAATGTTGCCTCTCTTGCTCTCTTTTACCGCTATTTTCATGCTAACTGCTCTTCAGATCTCGCTAACTGCGTGCCTCCCGTGCTCCCGCGGCCTCGCTGCACAAGACTTGCTTCTTCCTCTCACCCCTATTCTGTCCACCTCTCTAATGCAAGAGTTAACCAGTATTCTCAGTCTTTCATCCCTTTCTCTGGTAAACTCTGGAACTCTCTTCCTGCCTCTGTATTTCCACCTGCCTATGACTTGAACTGTTTCAAGAGAGAGGTATCAAGACACTTATCCCATTCTTCTTTTGGCTACTGAATATGGACTTTGCAGGGACCGGCACTAGAGTGGGCTATTTTGTTTTTATTTTTGTTGCCCTTGGCCGCCTCCCTTCTACATAAAAAAAAAAAGAGGCACAGCCGGTGTATGTGTTTGCTTGTGAAAAGAAGGTGCGAAGTAGAAATGATTGGAGTTTCTTGGGAGAGAAATAAATGTGTGGAGAGAGTTACCCTTAAAGAATTAGAGAATGGTAGTAGGAGAATGATGGATCTTGAGGGCACATGACACTAGACTAGGGTGCACACTACAGTTCCACGTCTTCATCGACCACAAGCCTCTCACCACCATATTCCACAAAAACAAGTCCACCTACACCACGTTTGAGAGCTGGTAGCCCATCAAGCGAGTGCACGTAGAGGTGACCGGCTTTAGCAGACACCCTTGTCTGCTAAATCCTCACTACTCTTCTAGTGACCCGAGCCTTAAAAGCCTTAATTAGATTCCTAAGAATTACATCCTCTGCCAAGTTGTAGCCTTTCAGGGAGAACACACTATTAAGCATTGCTTTGTAACCTTTGATGGATGAAACCGACATGTGGCACAAGTCATGAAGGTAAAACAGAAAATCAGTAACTTCTGGCTGAAAGGGCGTGAGACTGAATGACCAGAGTTGTGACACCATCGGCAATATTTATTCCACTTGTGTTGATACTTTACAAGGGTGGAATGTCATCTAGATTCCGCCACTGTCTTCAACACCTTTCTGGAATAATTCCAAAATCAGAGCAGGCGTTTGATAGTCTCCACCCTACTAGTTATAGTACGTGGAGATTGTGGTGGATCCTGTGGAAATATGGCTGACGAAGAAGGTCTTTCCTCATGGGGAGTTTCCGCAGACTGTCAAAAGATAACTCCACTAAGTTTGGGAAGCACTCTTTCTGAGGCCAAAAGGGAGCAACTAGAATGAGCTTGACATTCTTTGAGCTATGGAGCTTGTTGATCACTTTCCTGATGGCATGGAAGAGGGGATAAGCATAAAGCTCCATGTGGTTCCAGGGATAGAGAAAGGCATCCGTCACCACCACCAGCAGATCTGGAAATGGTGAGATGAAATCGGGGAACCTGTAATTGAGACGAGTGGCAAACAGATCCAGCGTTGGATAACCCCAGACTCTCCGCAGGCTGTTGCACACTTGTTGTTTAAGTACCCACTCTGTAGAGGGTCTCATTCTTCCTGCTCAGGGCGTCTGCCAGAACATTGTTCGCTCCCCTCACGAATCGTGTAAGAATCGTGGCCGAGTAGTCCTCTACCCACAGCAATGTCTTCTGGGGTTCCTGGTTGAGCAAGAGCGACCTTATACCACCTGCCTTTTTCATGTACGACACTGCTGTGGTGTTGTCCGACAGAGCCACAACTGACTTCCCTTGGAAAGCATCTGTGAAGGCCTGCAAGCCCAATCTGATTGTCTAGAGTTCAAGAAGGGTAATGTGTTCCTGTTGGTATTGTGGAGACCAGTTGCTGCTCACCTTTGCATCCATGCTGGATGCTCCCCAACCTGACATTGATGCATCCATGTACAGGAACAGATCTGGGTTCGTTGCTGCCAGAGACCGACCCTGAAGCAAGTTCTTGGTATTGGACCACCAACAGAGATCCTCCTGAACTTCCTGTGACACCGGAACCTGAAAGGATCTGTTGGCCTTCCTCCTGTCCCAGTGTCTGGACAACTGAAACTGTAGACTTCTCATCCTGTGTTGACCTCCTGGGACTAGGTGTGACAGAGATGACAGGTGGCCGAGGAGAATCGACCAATCCTGTACCAGAGGACAGGGACAGCTAAAAAATGTCTCTACAATCTCTATCAAAATGCAAAACCTTGTTTGAGGTGGAAAAGCCTTCAAAATCGTTGAGTTGATTTCCATCCCCAGGAAGGTGCCAGCTGACCTGTCTGTGAACCAGAGCTGACTTCTTCCAACTGATGGTGATGTTCAAGACTTTGCATACACTCAGTAGGGTCTCCCTTGACCTAATTGTCTCCTATTCCGTGGAGGCTAGCAGTAACCAGTCGTCTAAATATTGTACAGTACCCTACCGAGTTTCGTGCTTGCTTTCTTCCTAAGATATAGCGCTATACTTTAGGATCAGGAAACTCGGGGTACTGAAAACACTTAAAAAGCGCTAATTCATTCCGGCCCATGAAGAAGCTGACTTTCCCCACTTTACTCCCTTATCTCAAAATACATACCTTTAAATTAATGGTTGTGTTGCAATTTCAATGAAGAATGTTCTTGTGAATACAAGAAAACTGGGATACATACTTTATTGAAAAGAAAAAAGAGAAAAGAAATTATAAGAATATTAACATTTCATTGCCTCACTCTGATGCATGGTTCGCTAGTGCGAAGCCTTCAAATCCTTCAAATCCGAAGCATTCAAATCTTCGGGGGCTACTTTATCGTACACAAGCAGATCATCATCATCGTCATCATCATCATCATGCTTTTCAGCAACAACAGCAGGTGTTGTTTCTTCTCGCTTGTCACGGTTACTGAAGTATTTTGTGATCAGGGCTTGTCAGTTTTTCATTCGTTTTTCGTACATCTGTTTGTATTCATTTAATTCCTTCTGAACTGCATGGATGCATGTCTCATGTCGGTCAGAATTTGAATCAAAATTGTATATAACCTCCTTTAACTTTTCTGTAATTGCAAATTTATTTCACACAATACCTGTTCCTTCTACTATAGGCAGTGAACACATTGTTTCCTTTGTCTGTCAGTATGTAAAATCAACCCCCCTTGCGCTTGCCACTGCGTCTGTCTGTCTATTCCTTCCAATGTACATCCTTGTTCCCACTTTCTCTGCTGACACCATCGTAGTTACACACTGTATCTCCGCTCATGTTTTTTTTATTTCCTGTCGGTATTGTGCTTCATGTCTTCCAATATTATGTGCGGCCGAGATCAGCTTCCCCTCCATCCCACTCTTTTAGTGATAGTGAGGGCAGCGTGAGTCACCAGTCGGATATGTTGTGGTGGCTGAGACTACGCCAGCTGTGTTTTCCGATCGGCCATTGTGGTGCCTCCAAGCGCACCTGTGCCCGGTAGGATTGCAACAGGGTCCTGCCTAGCACTCCCATGACAACATTTCTGTATGTATTACATCCTGTGGTTAATGACTGACGCTTTGAGGTAAGTGGAGTGCCGGGAATCTCCATGGGAGTTGGGATGGTTCCGGTGATGTCACTGAGAAGGAGCATGTAGACTTGCTCACCTTGGTTGAATCCGTCGCCCCTAGGATTCGGACGCTCTTGCTGGAGAGCCACTCGCTCGTGCTGGAGGGCCAACTTGCCTCTCTACACAGGGGTATACGCTACAGTCCATGTTTTCTGAGATTATTTCCCCCCAAGTGACTGCATACCTCATAACTTGGCTTCTCTTCCAGCTAGTTCGTTGTCTCAGGCAGTGTCTGGCCAGGGCCAGACCAACCTCCCCAAAATCCGCAGCGCCTAGTAGAGTGCAAAAGGCACTCCTAGCCGAGAGGGTATGGAGAGGTAGCCTGGGACATGAACCATCGAGGGTTCGGTCGTGTAAGCGGATCACGCCTGTGGACGCGTCTTTCCTGAAACGGTCCCGAGCCAAAGTAGGGGGGGAGAGATGCGGGCTGGTTCGCCACTGCTCTCCCTGGTTCGGGACCCAGATGTGGCCGTAGCAGGGGTATTTGACCGGCTCGCCCATCTTGGACCCTTGGGTGAGCACTGGACAGCTTGTGACGATAAGGAGCATCAAGCGACTCCAGTCACTCTGTCCACGGGAGTTGGGGTGCGCGATGCTACTCCACGTCACCCCTCTCCTTCGTCCACGGCACCCTAGGGGTTGGACACTATAGCGCCCCCCTCCTCGGCTGCGTATCATCACCACCACCACCCAGCACCTCACGCTACTGCTACACGACTAGGTTCGGTCTGGTAAGTGTACCACGTGTGTGGACGCCCTGTCCTTCCCAGAACGGTCCCGAGCTAAGGTGGAGGGAGACACGCGGTCGGCTCCACCACGTTTCCTGGCTCAGGACCCAGATGTGGTTGCAGCAAACGCCTCCAGTCACTCTGTCCACCAGAGTTGGGGAACACGATGCTATACCGCATCACCTCTCTCCTTCAGCCACAGTACCCAAGGGTTGGACACGATGGTGTCCCCTCGGCTGCTCATGGTCATACCACCACCCATTACCAAAATCTATGGCTTCAAGGCGCCAAGGTTAACTCTCTCGTGGGCCAGAGTCGGTGCATGGCCAAGACATGGCCTTCCACCACCTCTTGCATTTCGTATCTGGTCCACCACCCAACAGCACCGGGTAAGCATAACACGTTGGTGGACGCCCCGTCGTCCCAAAACGTTCACGAACCAATGTGAGGAGAGACAGACGGTTGGTTCCTCCACCGCTCTCCCAGAGGTGGTTATAGCTAGGGTGCTGGACCCGATGAATATTCAGGACCCTTGGGTGAGGGTCAGAATAGTTGTGAAGTCACAGAGCATTAAGCACTTCCAATTTCTCTGTTCACGGGAGGGTGGGTGTCCGATGCTAGACAGTGTCACCTCTCTCCTTCGTACATGGCATTCAAAGGATTGGACACGATGGTGCCCCCCTTAACTGTGTATCGTCACCACCACCACTCAACAGCACTACAGCTTCATGGCACCAAGGTTTGCACTCCCATGGGCCAGGGTAGGTCCATGGCCAACACACAGTTCTCACACCTCCTCTGCTTTTCGTCTCTGGTCCCTTCACGTCTCAGAGTAGGGACAAGGACTATGGTGGTGGGGATGGGGAGGCTGATTCCTCGAATGCAGACGATGGTATGCTGGATCCCTCCCCTACTTTCACGGTCATGATGGACTTTGTTTGCAAGCATCCCAGAACCCCATGGTCCTGCTCCTCAAGACTGCTCCACTTCTCCCAGGCCTGCAGCGTGGGGAAGTTTTCGTGAGGTGGATACAGCCCATCCATTACATGATGTAGCAAGCCTAGGAGGCCTTGACCCGTGCCAAAGGGTCCACCAGGCCTTCAGTTGCCAAGTACCCAGCCTAACGGTACTACCGATGATACCAGATAAGCAGTGACAACGGTTGAGGTCGTTCTATGTTTCCTTACCTGACTATACGCGGTGAATGGCGCATCTCTATTCCTCAAGGGGAGTCGGTGTGTAGGGCACAGGCCTCTCTTTCCTCTTGGGACATGTAGAACTTCCTGTTCTGGCCTATGGGTACTTTGTCTCCTTCACATCGGAAAGCGATGGTTTGTCCACACGGGAGCCCATTTTACAGCAACTTGTACTGAGTTTTCAGCGGGGTATGGTGGGCCAGGCCAGGTTTACAGCCTTCGCCCTCATTCACACGAGGGCAATGAGAGTGGTTTATTTCCCACACCTTCCTCATCACTTCACTTTGGTTCAAAGGCTCAGCTCCACTGGACAGACATGGACTCAGACCTTCTTTTCGACTCTGATAGCACAGACAGGCCATCGGTCAAGACCAGGAGGTTACTTAGGTAAGGCCGAGGCCAAGGTGCACATTGAAATGAAGCCTAATAGTAGACACCACTTGACAGCTCCCCATGGGTTCACCAGGATCATGGCATCTGTTTTACGGAGTTGCACAAGAAGGGCAGCTGGATCCTCCAATCTAGTTATTTGGCTTCTCTGGGCATAGTTTTATCAGAGGCCCTCGACTCAAGCCAGGTCATGCTATGGCTATGTGCCCGGCTGGAAATCTGCATCAATTTCGACAAGTTGAGCCTACATCCAGCTCAGGAACTAGGCCTCCTGGGAGTCAACATTCGGACTACTCCTTTGAAGGCTTCCCGATGCACACAAGACAGCTTGGTGTGGATCAGCTGGACTCCTGACAATCTCGTGGACTTACAATGGTGGATGTTGCAGTCCAATCTTTTTGCCAGCCGGGATATCTGGGACGTGTCCCCAGATTTCCTGCTGTACATGGATGCCTCCACTCGTGATTGGGGCTGCTCCCTCCTTCATCACACTGCGTGTGACCTGTGGTCTGAGGAAGCGTCTGCTCTCCACTTCTATCTCTTGGAGCTGCAGGCAGTTTGGCTCGCTGTCCTTCATTTCCAACATTTCTTCAGGGCAAGACAGTGGGAATGTTTACAGAGAACACCACAGCACTGGCATACCCTCCTCACCAGGGGGCACTCATTCTTAGGCTCTCAATGAATAACCTGAGTGGACTTAGCGTTGGGCAGAGAGAAAATATATTTCTCTGCAGCCGTATTCATCAGTAGAACTCACAACGTGGTGACGGGTTCTATCAGCCAAAGGTCTTAGATCCTGTCAAGAGAGTGGACCCTCCACCACGAGGTCTGTTTGGCCCTGTGGTGGGTATGGGGTATGATCCTCATGGATCCCTTCACACCAGACAGGACTGCAGGCTTTCTGCATTAGTCTCTCCATTTCCAGATCCCATGGCCATTGCGACGGATGCTTTTCTGTTCTCCTGGGATCACATGGAACTCTATGCCTTTCCCCGATTTCCGGCAAGCAGGCATCTCTTCCCCAATATCTGGTTATCACGGGGGATGTACGTTATACTCTTTGCTCCGTTTTGGGAGCAAGGAGTGATTCACAGACCTGCTGCAGGTGACTGTCAATGCTGCTCACCTTTGCCGATATGCCCAGACCTCCTACAGCAACCACAAATGCATCAATTCCACAATGGTTTCCATATACTTCTACTGATCATGTGGAAACTTTCCAGCTACTCTTCCACTCTCAGGGCTTTTCGAAGAGAGTTGCGACGTTCCTTGTGAGATCTTAGTGGCGTTCTACGAATGCAAGTGGAGGTGGTACAGCCGGTGGTGCCCCCGGGAGGGTCACACTGTACCGACACTTTCCAGCCAAAGTTTGATGCTTTCCCACTACACTTGCACCAGGATTGCCACCTTTCTTCTCTGCAGTCAAGGGCTACAAGGCTTTGTATGCTTAACAGCGTCTTCTGTTTGGAAAGGGTTCGACCTTTCTACTGACCAGCTCTTATGGGAGGTCATTCACACCTTCGGTCAGTGGGTCCACAGGACCACACCGGTGGAATGTAGATTTGGTTTTCCTCCTTGTTGTTGGCACACCATTTGAACCTTTGCACCACTCCCTTTCTCCAGCTTTTTGACCCAGAAGACTCTTTTTTGGTGGCTCTGGAGACAGCCAAAAGAGTCGGGGAACTACTAATGCTGTCTGCTCATGTTACCTGTTGTGGTAATGACATGGTTCTTTCTTGCCTTTCTGACTTTGTGATCAAGATGACAACTACTACATGCTCCCTCGGGAGTCGTGTTAAGTCTTTTGGATGCCACTGGCTTGGATGACAGTAAACGGCACCTCTGTCCTGTTAGGGCTCTTTGATGGTACCTACACAGGATACAGTTTCCATCACAGCCCAGGCACCTGTTCTGCTTGGTCCAGGACCCCATATGCCCTCTCTTCAAAGCAGCCATCTCAGATGTCCTCCAGCAGTTATAAGTTCTACTCAGGAGCGATTCCCTGACCACCTGGGATCTACTCTCTGAGTGAGGGCGCATGACATCTAGGCTGTGGCAACGTCTCTTTTGTGGTCCAGCAACAGGGCATCGTTAGAAGTCTTGGCAGTGGCTGACTGGAGGACACCTCAGTCTTTGCCACTCACTATCTCAGCTAGTTCGTTGTCCCAGTCTGGCTAGTTCTAGACCCTCCTACCTAAAGTCTACGGTGCCTAGTAGAGCGCAAGAGGCACTCCCTGATGATGGGACATGGGGAGGTAATCTGGGACACAAACCATCAAGGGTTCGGTCGGGTCAGCACACCGTGTTTGTGGATGCCGCGTCATTTCCAAAACGGTTCCAAACCAAGGTGTAGGGAGACAGGTGGTAGGTTTCACCACCGCTCTCCCTTGGTTCCTCCACTGCTCTCCCTGTCTTGGACCCAGAAACTCGGGAGAGTACTGTAGTAGATGAACATCTTGTTTATATAAAACCGCTGAAGGAAGAGCCATCACTCTGGTAAAAACCTCGGGTGCTGTAGACAACCGGAAACAAAGAACTCTGAATTGGAGAATTTAGTCTTTTCACATGAAGTGTAGAAACTTCCTGCTTTCTGGGTAGAGAGGAACCTGAAAATATGCATCTTTCAGATCCACAGAAAACATCCAACCCCCTTGCAGAGATCATCCAAAACTTTGTCTTGTGGATACACTGATTCAGAGCGGACAAATCAATCACAGGACGAAAGCTGCCTGTGGTTCTGGGAACCACGAAGACACGGCTATAGAAACCTGGACCAGAGGGAGTCAATTCCATGGCACCTTTTCGTAACAGAGTATGAATTTCCCCATTTAAGTCTCTTCCTCTCTCTGAGTTGGAAGAATAACTCCCAAAATGTCTTGAGAAATCTGATAGTGGAGAACGATTTATTAAAGGAATTCGATAACCTCGACCACCCAAGGCTTGGCACCTCTTGCTTGCCAAGCTTCCCAACATGGAGAGAGACATGTGGCTATCTGGTGGGTTGAGAGAGTACACTCGTAGTTGTGAAAACCCGTTTTTCGCAGGACTGACATGCCACGGCCTCTGGACAGGTCTAGAGGCATCAGGAAGATCAGTCTTCTTAAAGGGTGGGAACCGTCTCAGAGGGTGCCAATATCCTAAAGTGAAGGAGGAAGGTAATGCCTTGAGCACTCCTTCCCTCCTAAAAGTCATGAGGTTGGATAAAACCATGGTAGTCTCCCTCGCTGCACTTTGCATGGCTTGTGCTTGTGGCATTAACAAGTCCAAATGAGGAACTGCAGTATCCAGTCTAACTAAACGGGATACCGTGCCAAAGATCCCAAACTGGAAATTCTGGATCTCTATAATGCCACTCATGGCTTCCTTCATGTGTGTTAAGTCATAGCAGGAAATGGAAGAGTGGACAACTGAGGAATTCCTGGGTAAGGAGCTAGTAACAGAAGGGTTAACCAGTGAGGCTTTACCCTTCTGAGCGTCATCACTAACTTCATACCACCTTCCCCTCTGCTTTCGAGTGAAGGGAAACACAACAGACCGACCTCTGCCAAGACGATCAGAGACGAGTCCATCCACGAATTTTGCCGAATTCGTCATTGGTCGCACCCAGCAAAAGGGGGTAAATGAAAGATTCCTCTTTTTAAGGCATGAAGTCCTCCTGGCCTGGTCCTGGAGAAGGCTCATGGAAATCGTCTTCCACTCCTTTAGAATCCTCAAATTGTGAATACATGAAGTTCGCCAATTTAACAAAGTTGGAAGATTCGGTATCCATGGTTACAGCCTCCTCCCCCAATAAATACTGGATGGGAGGTGAGGCAGTCAGAGGAGAGCTCAGGTGCTCCGGATCCTGTCTGAATTCGTGTGTGTGTTCCGAATCCATCTGTCTGGCAACAGAGGGATCACAAAACGTTGGGGTTCGTTAACATTTGCATGAGGCGAGGAGAGTAAACCACCAACATCACCCATCATCCCAATGTCCATGTGGAGAGGTGGAAGGCTGTGCCTTGGTTGCGAGTCCAGAAGTGAGTGACCAGACGGGCTGGCCAGATGCAGCCGAACTGTGGGTGAAGCAGGGGGGGTGGGAGAGAGCAACTTGGTTTCTCTCTTCCTTCATGAATCATACTCGTGGCCAGAGCTTGACAACCTCTTGACTCATCCCTTTAAATCCTTAGGAACCCTTCTTGAAAACTTTGGGGGGGGAAGGGTTCCATCCTTCAAACAGTGTTTGCCTCCATGAACCACCTCCCTGTGGGGGGGTTCGGGCAAAGCAACAGTCTGAGCTGATTTGTGCCGGATTCGGTGATCCTGTAACCCTACATAGCTAACACCAGTGGAGGGATCCATGGAGTCACCCACTGCCAACCATCCCTCACCAGCCAAATCAACCTGACTCATCACAATGAGTGGTACATTGTCGGTGGTAGGTGGGGCACAGGACGTGACCTCAGTTGACAGTGGGGGGACTGCTGAAACTGAAAAAGAGTTAGCCAGTTCATCAACCACTGTCTCCCTAACTATGTCCTTAACAACATCTTTAAGGGAAGTGGGTGCATCCTTATCAACCATCCCAAGAAAGGAGGCAAACTAGGACATGATATTCACATTTCTCATCTGTGCTTGTACAGTATATACATCAGTAGCCGGGGAAGAAGCGACCTGAGAAGCAGACGGTTCTGGATCCAAACTGGAATCAGAGAACTCACCTACTGCCACATCACTTCCAGTGTGACGCATTTACTTAGTGAGGAAAAGATTTACACATTCTTTTATCCCAGAGTTTACTGTAGGACCTACGTTTAGCCTCTAGGGAGAGATGGTGTTTGTAGGCTTTCAACACAACATACTTCTGCCAATCCTTAAACTAGTCACACCTGCTGTCTGGCTTACACACAGTACCTCTGCACTTAGCACAAGAGCTACGATGGTCTGCTTTCCACAGCCAGTGCCACTGCAAACCCTACTGGTATGGGAAGCCGAGCCAGTGTCAGAAGGAACGGCTGCCATCTTGAAACAAAAGTGGTGTTGGGAAAGGATCCTCACCCATGTACGGCAGAGAAAGGAATGAGGGTGGTGTGCATATGGGCTTGGGGTGTAAGGGTAGGGGGAATAGAGGGGGGTTGGCATCCCATTTTCTTTCAAGTCCCTCTCCCTCCATTTTCTTTTGTTATGGAGGGAAGTCTCATATTTTATTGCTCTGCAGTTAAGGAAAAGAGTCTTTGCTTTATTCCCAAGTCATGTGAAACAGGTGTGGGCGATGAGTGATTTTCGGTGAAGGAGTGGGAGACTAGTCAGAAAGAACAATGAAATTAATAGAAATTACATTGCAAGAATACACAGGATCCATAAGCAATAAGAAGCTAAAGAAAGCATGGTTTTGTTATATGAAAAGTAAAGTTTTGCATGGACTACCAAAAACACAGTAGAAGATGAGGAGGGAAATTTTCATTGATCATTGAGAGTAACAGCTTCTTCCTCTTCTTGTAACCGTTACTCTTAGCAATTGGCACCTCCTCATCTTCTGCTGCATTTTTGGTATTCAATGTAAAACTTTACTTTTTGCATTACAAGACCATGCTGTCTTGGAGGTAAAGCTTGTAAACAGTTGATAAAAATGTTAGTTTTTAAATATAAATGTATATATGACAATATGGTATAGTGAAATATACAGCAGCCACCATATTGGAAAACAAGGAAACCATTAAGGTAGCTGATGTGGCGATGGATGTGATAAAGCAACTTAAGTGATCTGTGGCAGTGGAAAAAATGAAAAAAAGATTACCATAAAAAAAATTATAATGAAATTTTTGTAAACTTAAGGTTTTTGCCAAGGTTGGAATGAATTACCTGATTTATAGGTATCAATAGTTAAGCTTATTAATACTCTAACAGCCATTTGGAATTAATTGAGTATTGAGTCTTCACTGCATAATATGAAAATCACTTACTATTCAATTCAAATGACATTTCTTAACCTGCCAAAAAGGTAGTGTCATCTGCAAAGAGAATTGCTAATAAAGCAAAGCTTTTTCCAAACCTGCTCTTCACTCTCATATTTCAAAATTAACCATTTAACTTTTACTCCTCTCAAACAAAAACTTGCAATAAAAATACAGTTGCTACTTCTTCCATCCTATGAATAGTTAAGTCTATTTGATGGAATTTTTTTCTTTCAAAACTTGTATTTCTGCTTTCTTTCTAACAACAAAAATTCTTCATTTACCTCATTATAAGAAGTTTCATTGGCAGCAAGACAAGTAGAATTCAGTATATCATTCTGATCACCCATGAAGCAATATCCACAAGAAGATTTGCTGGTACACACACCACATCTGTAGGATGATAATGTAATTACACTCTAGAAACACAAAGCATATGGATAATTTACACACATCCCTGTAGGTATGCCACTGACAGAGTCATACCTCTTCAAACATTAATGGTCTGTCTGTTGGTCAATATATTTTCAAATTGCAGAGATGCTTTAATTGGTACAGTTTATTTGTAGAATTACTTACAACACACACACACACACGCACACACACACATACACACACACACACACACACACACACACACACACACACACACACACACGCACACACACACATACACACACACACACACACATACACACACACACACACACACATACACACACACTGCCAACCCTGCAGCATAGAAGGGAGAGAGGAGGTCTAATAACTCTGCATAAGATAGTAAATGGCATTGAAAAGCTGCAAGAGCAGGACCTGGTGATGTTGAATGAAGAAACTGGACAGATGAGAGGACACTCAAAAAGGATCAAGAAGAGTAAGTGTTTAAAGTACATTAAAAGTACAGTTTTCCACATAAAACTGTGGTTATCTGGGAAGGATGAAAGGAAGAGGTTGTTACAGCAACCTACATACATAAATTCAAAGAAATGTTAGATATATGGAGATATGGAGACAGGATGCTATGAATACCACTCGAACCCCATATAATAAAACTACACACACACACACACTAACCCCAGAATGGCACATAAGCCATCTATTTGGATCAACATACAGGATATTAAGCAATATTAGGGTGCCTTTTCACTACATGGATAAAGATATGATGAGAATAATTTTAACCAGCATGATATGTCCAAGGTTGGAATATGCAGCACTGGTGTGGTCACCTAATATGAAAGAGGAAATATGAAAATTAGAAAGGATCCAAAGAGTAGCCAAAAAATGGTACCAGAATTATAAGAACTAACATATGAAAACAGAAGAAAAGAAATGGAATTGCCAACTCTGCAAGATAGAAGGGACAGAGATCTAATAATTCTATAGAAGATAGTAAATGGCATTGAAAAGCTGGACAAGCAAAACCTGGTGATGATGCAGGAAGAAACAAGACAGATTAGAGGACACTCGAGGAAGATCAAAAAGAGTCAGTGTCTAAAGGACATCAAAAATTACAGTTTTCAACATTGAATTGTGGATGCCTGGAATAGAATAAAAGAAGAGGTTGTTACAGCAACCAACATACATAAATTCAAGGAAACGTTGGATATATGGAGACAGGACACTATGAGCCCCACTCAAACCCTTTATAATACAACTAGGTAAATACATACACACACACACACAAAAAAAAAAAAAAAGGGAAAAGATGTTAAAATGAAAAAGGAAGAAAAGACCTGGGTGTGATTATGCAAGACATCCTGACCAAAGAAAGGCACATAAATTTGTTATTTGCTTCAACATACTGGACACTAACAAATATGAAGGTGGCATTCAATAACATAGATAAAGCATTAGATCATAACCACAATGATAAGAGCTAAACTTGAATAAGCAGCAGCTGAACTAAAGGATATCTGGAAAATACAAAGAAGGAATCCAAAGGATGTCATGTTTACAACTGTGTACTCTTGTAAACATGATACTGATGCCATCTCCAACTTGCTGCACTGCAGCATTCAATGGGCATTCGCCATCCATGGAGGGAGGGGTTCAGCCTGTTGGGGAGCTGGTGGGTTGCGTATGTTCCTATTTGAATATATACAAGAGTGTGTGTGTATGTGTGTGTGTGTGTGTATTATACAAGGTTTGAGTGGGACTCATGGTGTCCTGTCTCTATATCTCCACATATCCAACATTTCCTTGAATTTATGTATGCTGGTTGCTGTAACAACCTTTTCTTTTAATTCATTCCAGGGATCCACAATTCTAGGTGGAAAACTACTTTTAAATGTCCTTTAAACACCGACCCTTTTTTTTGTCTTCCTCAAGTGTTCTCTCATCTGTCTTGTTTCTTCCTCCATTGTCACCAGATTTTGCTTGTCCAGTTTTTCAGTGCCATTTACTAGCTTATATAGAGTTACAGTGAGTCCTTATACGGTAATTCTTTATTGGTAAATTCACAGTTACGGTATTTGGTAATTACTAACTCAATTCTATTTATGGTAAGAAAAATTCACAGATACTGTATACGCTCATGTTTTGTTTACACCGTACCGTAGGCCACCATGCCGTGCGGCCACCACAACAATCGGTCTACCTGCGTTTCCCATTGAACACAAGTTCAAATCCTTATGGTGTGTTTTTTGTGGATATTATCACAACGCACAGTGATGCACCCATAATGGCCACAAAACTTTCTGCAGACACTGCTGGAGTTGAAAAGGCAAAGCAAAAGAGGAGTACTCTGATATTGGAGGTAAAATTAAATATTTTGAAGAGGAAAGAGCAGGGAAAATATATATCTGGCATAAGTCATCTTTGTCTGCCCACTCAGTGGAAGATAAGTAAGGGCTGAGATCCCTATTGCCCCTTAGCCTCAGGAGGGACATCATTTGATAGAGTACGTGGTGAGTGAAAGGTAAATATAAACATTTTCTGTTTATTTCTTTTGCACAGTACTTTACATTTTTTATGTGACTATATTAATGTATTTTCATGTCTGTAGGGCTGACTTTCGACATGCTGGAACACATATCCTATTATTACATGTTACAATGAGTTCTGTATACGGTAATTTTGATTTGCTGTAAGGTTTTCAGGAATGCATATGTACCGTATAACAAGGACTTACTGTATTAGATCTCCTCTCTCCCTTTAATCTTGCAGAGTTGGCAATCCCATTTCTTCTCCTGTCTTTCTTCCAAATGCATGTCTCTCTTTATCCATACATCCTTATACTGTACTCTTCATTTTGGGCCAGTCTACCAGCTCTTGCTGTTATTTCCTCTACTGCCAATTGTGATCTCATTCTCACTTTTAATGGTCTTGTATTTCCTTCACTATATTTTCAAATTCTTTGCATTTCTTCAACCTCCTGTTCTAAGATTTATGTATCCTCTTGAACCTTTTGTATGACTTTTTTTACTAACTCTCTCTCCTTTCTTTCCCTCTCGTATTTGTTAGGATTTTTCCTTTCCTGCAATCCATAGATTACCATAAATTTCTTCCTGTCCACTGTATCCCTCACTAAGTCTTCTTTTTCCTTAATAACCTGTATTACTGTGTCCTTGGTCTTGTATTTGTTTCTTTATCACCTCAGCAAAACTAACTTTTTTTTATCCTTCCTTTCTTTTTTCCATACATTCTTCAGCTCTGTCAACTTGGAATCAATACAAACTTTATCAATCTTTTCTGAATCAGCCTTCACTTTTCCCTTAAGATCTTCAAACTGGACTTCATAATTCATACATATTTCCTTGAGGATCTTATTTTCCTTTTTCATACTTCCTAAATCCTTCCTCATCTCCTCATTGGACTCTATAATATGTTCATAATCACAGAGCATACTTTTCATTTCCTTATTTTCTTTTCCTAGTACCTCATATTTTGTCATCATACCTTCCAACAATTCTTTCATAAATCTAATTTCTCTTTCAACATTCACTATCCTCCTCATGGTTCCCCTGCTTTCATTATCAAATCTCGAAAAATCACATATTGCATTTCAGCTAGCTATCTTTCTTAGACCCAGAGGTGTTTCCAAAACAAAGGTGTGTGTGTGTGTGTGTGTGTGTGTGTGTGTGTGTGTGTGTGTGTGTGTGTGTGTGTGTGAGGCTGAAATACATTAATACAAAAAAAAATTATGTGCTTGTATTATTGTAAAATATGACATTTTTATGTCCAAAATGTATTTTTTCACTTACCTCTTCCTTCTACCATAGGCAATGAACACATTGTTTCTTTTGTCTGTTAGTACGTAAAATCAACCCCCCTCCCTTGCACTTGCCGCTGTGTCTGCCTGCCTACTCTCTCTGCTGTCCATCCTTGTACCCCACTTCTCTATGACCTCAATAGGTAACTCGAAGGAGAAGTATTGTACGGGGAGGAAGGGCGGGAGTGTGTGTGAAAGGAAGTAAGTGAAAAAATACATTTTGGATATAAAAATGTCATTTATTTCACATAATACCTGTTCCTTCTACCATAGGCAGATTTTCACACTTAGGAGGTGGGGCAATGCAGAGTAGGGGGTTGAATATGGGTGAAAAAGTCCACAGGTAACTGCGACTTACCAAGAAGAAACAAAGTCCAGTAGGGAAGGACGCTGATCCAAGTTGCCATAGCGTCTCCCAATAGACCTGTGTCATGTACCATGAGCTGACTCAGAGGGGAGGAGTGTGAGACACAGTGCAGTAGGAATCAAGGAACAATGCTGCCAGCAGTCACTACTGGTCTCAGGGAAAAGACAACGTCTTGACCCAGTGAACTGATCTGAGATAATGAATGGCGAAGACTGACTGTGTCCTCCAGCAAGCCACTTCCATGATCTCCGATAACGCCCTGTTGCTAGACCACAAGAGAGACGTTGCCACACCCCGGATGTCATGTGCCCTCACTCGGTAAGTAGGACTCAAATGGTCAGGGAATTCCTCATGAGCAAAACGTATTAATTGTCGGAGGAAATACGAGATGGCTGCTTTGAAGAGAGGGGGCGTGTGGGGTCTCAAACCGACAGGAACAGGTGCCTGGGTCATGATGGAAATCATGTCATGTGAAGGTACCATCGAATAGCCCAAACAGGACAGAAGCTCCGTTCACTGTCATCTGACCCAACAGCATCCGAGATACTTGGTAACACAAACTCCCTGGGGGGTGGGGTTAGTAGGAGTTTCTGTTTTGTCCACGAAGTCCAGAAGGTAGGAGAGAACCACATCGTTACCCTGGAAGGCAACCTGAGTGGACAGTGCTTGTAGTTCCCCATCTCTTTTGGCTGTCACTAGAGCCACCAGGAACAGAATCTTCTGGGTCAAAAGACAAAGAGAGGATTGGTCCAATGGTTCAAAAGTTGCACCAACCAGATGGTGTAGAACCACATCCGCATTCCAAGAGGGAACCCTGGTTGTATTCCTGTGGGTCTGTTGACCGCAGGTATGTATGACATCCCTTAAGACCTGGTCAGTGGAAAGGTGAAACCCTTTCAGGCAGAATACACTATTAAGCATAGCCTTGTAGCCCTTGATAGCAGAAAGAGAAAGGTGTTAGTCTTGGTGCAAATGCTCGAGGAAAGCAGGAAACTTTTGACTGGAAGGTGTTGACACATGTTGCCCTCCTCCCGGTGGCACCATAGGCTGTAATGTCTCCATTTGCATTGGTAGTTCACAACCGTTGAATGCCACCGAGATCTCACCAGGAATGTCGCAACTCTCTGGGAGTAGCCCTAAGAGAGGAGGAGTCGCTGGATAGTTTCCACGTGGTCAGTTTAAGCGTGACCGTAGTGGAAGTGATGAAAGTGTGGTTGCCACAGTAGGTCTGAACGCATTGGTATAAGGCGAGAAGTGTCAACGGTCGCTTGTAGCAGGTCTGGAAACCACTCTTTGCTCAGCCAAAACGGAGCAATGAGGATGACTGACGTCCCCCCATGAAGACCAGAGTTTGGAGAGGAGACACCTGATCGTCGGGAAAGGGGGAAAGGCATAGAGCTCGATGTGATCCCAGGAGAACAGAAAGGCATCTGTTGCAATGGCCATGGCATCTGGAAACGAGGCGACAAAAGCAGGAAGTCTATAGTTCTGGCTGGTGGCAAAAAAATCGATGAGAGGCATACCCCATAGTCGCCACAGAGCCCGACAGACCTCATGGTGGAGGGTCCACTCTGTGGAAAGGACCTGAGAGCTCTGGCTGATCCACTGATGAATTGGGGTAGGAGAGAAATAGACCTGCTCTGTACCCAACGCAACGTCCGCTGAGCTTTGTTGTTGAAGGCCGACAAATGAGTGCCCCCCCTGGTGCAAAAGGTATGCCAGATCTGTGGTGTTGTCTGCATACACTCCCACTGTTTTGCCCTTGAGGAGGTGTTGGAACTGGAGGAGAGCAAGCAGAACTACCCGCAGCTCCAGGAGATTGACGTGGAAGGTGGACTCTTCATTGGACAACAGGCCCCCCACAGTGTGATGAAAGAGGGAGCAGCCCTAGCCATGAGTGGAGGCATCTGTGTATAGCAGGAAATCTGGAGACACGTTCTGGAGGGACGTCATGTGGCCCAGCAAGGTTAGCCACTCCTTGGTGCTCGGGTGTGGTGAATGTAAGAAAGCTTGGATATGAGAGAGAAGGTTGTTTATTCGTGACCTCATCGGGAAAGCCTTCAAAGAAGAAGTCAGAATGTTGATTCCCGAGAAGACCAGCTCCTGAGCTAGTTGTAGGCACGATTTGTCGAAGTTAATGCGGATTTCCAGCCGGCCACATAGCAGTAGCAGGAACTGGGTCGAGTCAAGGGCCTCTTGGTAAGACAACGCCAGGAGAAGCCAATCGTCTAGATAGTAGTGGAGCCAAATGCTATGCTTGTGTAACTCCACTGAAACAGGAGCCATGATCCTGGTGAATACCTGAGGGGCTGTGGACAGGCCAAAGCACAGTGCCCTGAACTGTAGCTTACGGCTTTCCTAGCCAAAACGAAGAAACTGACACCTTAGAGGATGTACCGGAACTTGTAGGTAAGCGTCCTTTAGGTTGACCAAGACCATGCAGTTGTGCCAGTGGACAGCTGCTAGAACTGTCTGGGCCATTTCCATCCTGAACTTTGTAGTAATGATATGACAATTGAGAAAGGAGAGGTTGATAACTGGACAAGATCCCCGTGTCACCTTGGGGACCACAAAGATGCGACTGTAGAACCCGGGTGTTTGAGGAGCTTCTTCCACTGTGCCCTTGTTGAGGAGAGCTGTCGCTTCTGTCGACAGACCTCTGCCTCGCTCGGAATCTGTCGAGTAGGAGGCCAAGTGCCGAGGAAACTGGGACAATGGTGGAAAGAAGTGAAAAGGAATCCTGTACCCATTGCGGAGGACCTGAAGAACCCAAGTCTCCGCTCCCATATCCTTCCAGGCAGTTAGAAGCCGAGCGAGGCAGGCCCCAGTCATCAAAGAAGGTGAAGGGGAGTCATTTTTGAAATGTCTTGATCTTAGACAGTCTCATAGCTGAACAACTAGTTTCAGGAGAACGGCGAGAATGAGAGCACTGAGTGGTGAACCGTTGGTGAGAGGGACCAGGCTGTGAGCGGGAGTCAGCCGAAGTGGAAGGTTGCGGATGTTTTACCACAAGCGGCGTCCCCTGTTTAGGCTTCTGTTTGACAAGAGCCCAGGCCACGGCCTCAGTGAATAATATTGAAGCAATCTGTTGCGCTTGACCAATAGCTTTGTCTATACTATCCACATCGAATAGAAGGTCTGAGTCCATGTCCGACCGGCTAAGTTGGGCCTTTAAAGCTGAAGTGAAGCGGTGAAGAAGATGGGAGAGATAAGACTCCCTTCTCGCTGCCCTCATGATGGCGATAGCAAAGGCTGTAACAATAGCTTGATGCACCATAGCTTCCTGAATACTCAGTACCATTTGTTGAAGCATGTGCCCCCCTTTTGGCAAACCCTCACTATTTGACATGAGGGTGACAAAGGTACCCTTAAGTCAAAATAGGAAGTTCTTTGTGTCCCAAGAGGAGAAAAGGGCTTGTTCCAGATGTACCATCTCTCCTTGAGAAATAGAAATGCATGGTTCACCACGTATAGTCAGTGGGAAAATAGTTCTGGGTTCACTTTAGCCAAACGATCTCTACCCTCGTCACTGCTAGTACAGTAGGATCTATACAACTGTTGGGTTGGATATTTGGCAAATGAGGGCTTGGTGGACTCATTGGGACGAGCCAAGGCTTCAGAGGCTTTTAACATCAAGACACTGATGGGCTGTGATCACTTCAAAGAAGGAGCGGTGGCTGGATTTTCCCCACACTGCGTGCCCAGGAGATGTAGGGCAGTGTCTTGAGAAGCCTGACCACGGGCTTCTGGAAAAGTCCGGTAAACAAGGTCCATCATGTCCTTGAAAGTAGAGGAAAGATCCGGCACACCATCGTTTGCGTCCGAGAAATCCTCTTCTCCGTCCCCACCAACATCACTCCTGTCTCTACTCTGAGACGTGTAGGGACCAGAGATAAAAGGCAAAAGTAGTAGGAAGACCGTGTGCTGGCCATGCACAAACCCATGAGAAGGCAAACCTTGGAGCAGTGAGGCCGTAGAGTTTGGTGCTGGTTGGTGGTGGTGACGATGTGCAGCCAAGGGGGGCACCATGGTGTCCAACCCTTGTGGTGCTGTGGACGAAGGAGAGGGGTGATGCGGCGTGACATTGTGCATCCCAACTCCCGTGGACAGAGTGACTGGAGTCGCTTGATGTTTCTTGTCGTCACCAGCTGTCCGACCCTTACCCAAGGGTCCAGGATGGGCAAGCTGAATGAATGCCCTCGCTATGGCCACATCTGGGTCCTGAGCCAGGGAGAGCAGTGTTGAACCAACCTGCATTTCTTCCCCAACCTTGGCTTGGGACCGTTTCGGGAACAACAGGGTGTCCACAAGTGTGGTCCGCTTACCGGACCGAACCCTCGATGGTTCGTGTCCCATGCTGCCTTCCCGTACCCTCTCAGCTAGGAGTGCCTTTTGCACTCTACTAGGCACCGCTGATTTTGAGGAGGTTGGTCTGGCCCTGGCCAGACACTCTGCCTGAGACAACGAATTAGCTGGAAGGGAAGCCAGGTTACTTAAACATGTAGCCACTTGAGATAAAATCACCTCCAACAGCATGGACTGTAGCTGTGAGCCATGCATAAGCAGAGAGGTAAGCTGGCCCTCCAACGGGAGTGCATGACCAGGATGGGAGGCAGAATCCTGTGGGGCGATGGACTCGATCGATGAGACTAAGTACTCATGCCTCAGCTCCATAACAACCTCACCGGAGTCTTCTCGATGCACTAGCGTTCCCTTGCCGTTTCGAACGGGCGTAATGGGAACAGCGCGATGCTAATCTAGACTGATAAGACCTGGCCTCTTCCACAACAACATCATCCCAGTCTGCACACTCCTTACACCTCAAAGCAACAGTACAGAAACCACGGCATGTTATACATAGAGAGTGGGGATCATGGAAGACGCTAGGCAGGACTCTGTTGCAATCCGTGGTGTAGTCACGGCCGTCACAACAATGAATCACGCCGCCAGTAGAACCATCACTCAGAGCCGGGGAAGGAGGAGAAGCAGGAGACGTAGATGACATCTAGAGCACAATTCAATACTGACAGGTGACAAAAGAAGAGCGAGACAACGTGTAGGTATGTTGGCTGTCAATAGAGAAGTGAAGTACAAGGATGGACAGCGGAGAGAGTAGGCAGGCAGACACAGCAGCAAGCGCAAGGAGGGGGTTGATTTTGCGTACTGACAGACAAAAGAGACAATGTGTTCATTGCCCATGGTAGAAGGAACTGGGAGGGAGCAGCAAAGGCAGTATGCGATGTGTCAGTATTATCAGCAATTGTCAACTTGAAAAACTGTATCATTCTTGATTGTTAGGCTTGTGACACTTTTTCTTGATACAACTGTTTGTAAACAGATTGCAATTTGACTGACATGCTCAAATTCTAAGCCTCTTTCACAATTGTTGTGGCGACTACTAGTGTGAAGATAGCGGTGGTAATGCTGTCAGAGATTGGTAACGCTAACATTCGGTGTAGAAGTGTAAAGATGGCCGAAGTTTTCGGCCAGGTGGATATCTTGTTCCTGATTGGCCAGTAGAAGAAATGCATCCTGGTTGAGAAGGAGATGAGACCCCTTACAGTAGTGGAAAAGAGAACCTGAGGAGACAGAGTGAATCACACCAAGCTCAGAGACATAGCCAGCCCCATGTGAAGAGGAAGTCTTCCTCTCTCGCTCTCCGTAAGGACACGATCCAGCCCTGTTTTATTACTTGCTTTATTTCATTGAATCCCTATTTTCTTTCCTGTCTAAATTCCCTGATTCCCTGTTCCATTTTGTCCATCCGCACCACCACTGCACTTGAATCCTGTGCCATTTTCTGTGCCAACTCAATGACCAAGTTTTCCAGCCTTTCCAAGCCCGACTCACTATTTTCCAACTTCTCACTTCCTCTCAAGTCTGAGTCTGCCATTGTGCCTTTATACCCAGCAGCAACCTCGCTAGCCAAACTATCCCACTCCTGACACCACTAACGCTGCCCCTGTCCACACACAGCTTCCACGGCCGACAACAGGTACACTCTTACCACAGCGGCAACCCACAGGACAGCACCGGACAGGTCGGCAGCAGACACAGGGACACTTCTCAGCAAAGATTCGTGGCTTGCTTAGCAAGGGGAGTGAGGTAACAGACTCACAGACCACAGACTTATTCAGAGAGGCAGGAAGATGGTTAAAGGCACGGCACAACGTTCTTACTTTACTGGCACACAAGAGTGAATACTGGGTGGCACACAGTACTTAAAAGGACAACACAAACAGGGCAGGATCGAGTCGTCAGGGAGAGCGGGAGAGGAAGACATCCTCTTCATACAGGGCTGGTTATGTCTCTGAGCTCAGCATGATTCACTCTGTCTCCTCCGGCCCGCTTTTCCACTACCATAAGGCGTCTCGTCTCCTCTACCAGGATGTGTTTCTTCTACTAGCCAATCAGGGACAAGATCCTCCTGGCCAAAAACTTCGGCCATCTTTACACTTCTACACCAAATGTTAGCGTTACCACCACTATCTTCACACTAGGCATCGCCACAACACAATTATGGTCACTGTCAACAATTTTACGCATACTTTTTTAATTCAAAGTCATAAAAAGTGTCAGCCAAGATGTTATGGGTGAGATGCAGCTGTGTTGTGTTGTCGGCGTCCTTTGCTGCTCATTGCTTTTCTATTGCTTTGTCTTTAAATTTCTAGCTTTTTGGAGGTTTGCCAGAACATTTAATTGACCTTGTACTATGCTTACCTAGCACTTTGTGCTGTTCTAATCATTAATGAGCTTAAAAAATATAATCACCATGAGTCGCTGCATGGCACAAGCTCAATTAAATGTTCTAACCAGCACCAAAATAAGCATTTGTTTGTGATTTCCAAACTACCCTCCTACCGCTTCTATCCTTCACTCTGAAACTTCATTTCAAGTTTCTTTTCTGATCATTCTATTGCTACTTTGGTAGACAGTACTATTCTTCCTCTAAATCTATCAACAGTGGTGTTCCTCAGGATTCTATCCTATCACCCACTCTCTTCCTATAATTCATCAATGATCTTCTAAACTAAACTTCTTGCCCTATCCACACCTATGCTGATGATACCATCTTGCACTTTTCCACATCTTTTCATAGAAGACCAACCCTTCAGGAAGTATATAGCTCACGCAGGGAAGCCTCAGGACGCCAACTTCTGATCTCTCTAAAATTTTTGATTGGGGCAAAGCAAACTTGGTGTTGTTCAATGCCTCAAAAACTCAACTCCTCCACCTATTAACTCGACACAACCTTCCAAATAACTATCCCCTGTTCTTCAGTTACACTCAACTGTCCCATTCTTCTACACTGAACATTCTCAATCTATTCTTTATTTATAATCTAAACTGGAAACTTCACATCTCCTCTCAAGCTAAAATAGCTTCTATGAAGTTAGGTGCTCTGAGCCATCTCTGCCAGTTTTTCTTACCCCCCCAACTGCTGACTCTATACCGGGGCCTTATCGGTCCATGTATGGAGTATGCTTCACATGTCTGGGGAGGCTCCACTCATACAGCTTTATTGAACAGGGTGGAATTAAAAGCTCTTCGTCTTATCATCTTCTCTCCTCTGACTGATTAACTGTCTTCAGCCTCTTTCTCATCACTGCAATGTTGCCTCTCTTTCTCTCTTTTACCGCTATTTTCATGCTAACTGCTCCTCTGATCTTGCTAACTGCATGCCTCCCCTGCTCCTGTGGCCTCGCTGCACAAGACTTGCCTCTTCCTCTCATCTCTATTCTGTCCACCTCTATAATGCAAGAGTTAACCAGTATTCTCAGTCTGTCCCTTTCTCTGGTAAACTCTTGGAACTCTCTCCCTGCTTCTGTATTTCCATCTGCCTATGACTTGAACTCTTTCAAGAGGGAGGTATCAAGACATTTATCCCATTCTTTTGGCCATTGATTTAGAACTTTCCCTAGGACTGGCACTTCAGTGGGCTTTTTTTTTTTTGTTTTGTTTTGTTTTTGTGGCCCTATGCCACCTCCCTTCTACATAAAAAAAAAACTTTGAATTTTCCATACCTTAACTGGTAATTAGGATCTAATTATTTCATTCGTATCTTCAAAAAAAAAAAAAAAAAAAAAAACATTTGTACACTCATACCTCTACATACGAGTGCTTAAGGATATGAATTTTCCAAGATACGAGCTGGGACACGAGCCTAATTGTTCCCCAGGATATGAGGAAATATTCACCATATGAGCCGCGAGCATTTAGTTATGCCAAGCCACCACTAGTTTGCAATGAATGAAAAAAAAAAAATAAATAATAATAAATAAATACAAAAAGATAATAAAACAGAAAAGATTAAAAAAACCCTAGTGTTAAGTTGTTTTTAAGTCTCTATTAATTTAATTATGTTTATTATGTAAGTTTAATTCTTGTCAGCTGATTTCACTCCTCCCCTCCTCTGCTACCATCTTACGCCTCCTCCAGGCGAGTTAACCTATGTACATCTTTTATCACTTGATATTTACATCATTTGTTTATTTATTTACATTATCTGTATTTATAATGTTTATTTCAATAATAAATACCATTTATCACTGTTTTCCTTATTAATGTTAACTTTCTTTCAGTGTACATTAGTATTACTAAACTTTAATTTATTTCGTGTTGGAACGCATTATTCAGTTTTACATGCATATAAATAAGAAATGCTGTTCCACCATACAAGCTATTTCACGATACAATCTCAGTTGTGGAACGAATTAAACTCGTATGTAGAGGTATGACTGTATTAAAAACAATATGGTCAACAGACTGCCCCATGTGACATAATACACATAAGGTACAATAAATAAACAAGTTACAATGCCATAAGCTAACTCTTCTTTAGTTCTATTATTTTGAGCTTAGTTGGCAAGCTCATAATTTTCTTTTTTTGTTTGTGAATGAGAGTAAATATACGAGAAAAGATTTTGTGGCTAAATTTGCTCAACTGGAAGCTGAGAATAATTTCCAAAAAAAAATCTGAACCCTAAGGAAAATACTTGACTAAGAGAATTAAGGAAAAAGGTGAAATGCAATCTGAGAGAACTGTGCATGAAAGCAAGTTAAATGAACTGAGTTGCCAGGAAGAAGGAAAACAAGGATGAAGAAGCGAGTTTGGTAAAAATACTATATCTATAAAAAAATTATATAGAAAATGCATTGGTTTTACTGTAGTTTTTCTTTTCATGTAATAGGGTAACAGACTTTGGGCAAGAAAATGCAATAAAAAAAAAAAAAAAGCTTACTGAGATGCTCGTCCCCAAATAAGACAAGTAGTTATTATCGTAATCTTATATTCTGCATGAAGAATGTATGGGTAGTTAAATGCATGTAGTTTTGTGTGAACAAAAGAACTTAAGAAAATGAGGAAAGCTGCAAGAGGCTGTTAGACCTATTCATGGCAGTCCCTATGTGAAAAATTCTGCCTATTTCCACCAATCATCCTCATCCATACACTGGTCCAAGCTTCTTTGAAGGAAAAGGCTGCAATTGCCCCTTGTGTTATGAGACACAAGGGGAAATGTTCAGTAGGGGACACAGCTAGCTTTAATCATAAGTTCACAGCTTTCCCTGAACTAATGCTATTAGTTCTTACGAGAATAATCATCATTTTGGCAGCTGTCAACTGCCTCCTCCTATAAACCCTTCAAGATAAGTTTTCCAAAGGAAGTGGTAAGCATATATTTCATTATAATAGTACTTGACAACTATGACCAGTGTCTAGCAAAGGATGACATGTCACTTTGTTAGATATATAGAAAATAAAACCTGCTCATTCAATAGGGAGCTGACTGTATATTCTAATATCCATACAGAAATGTCATTAGTGAAAAGTTCTCTTAAGTACTTACGAGTCGGCAAAGCATTCATGTGTGTCAGAGTATGGGAAGGTGACTTTGGGACTATTGACGTATGCCATCTGGAAAGTGAGGGCCATCACAAACAAGGATAACATTGTGCCCAGGAGAGAGCCAAGCGTGAGAGACCGCCGTCCTAATCGTTCCACCAGCCACAAACCAAGAAAAGTCCCCAAAAAGTTCATGGATGATGTGGCAGCAGACAACCAAATTGCTAGGGATTTGTCTGTGATACCAGCCATGGTGATGATTGATGCACTGTAATACCTGCAATACAGAATTCAGAGATACTGTTATGATATTATAAATGCCCTCTTAAAAATATTATAGATGTTACTAGAAACAAAAAATTTATTGGCTTATAAAAGGTACAATAAAGTTATTCCTGAAAAATAACTCCTATACATTTTGTGAAGGTATCCACTTTACTCAATTCCTAATCTTCATAAATATAGGACCCTTACATTCTATAATGAGAACAAGCTTTCAGTTTTTTTTCATGAAGCCTGTCTCACCATGTAGGGTTAAACTGTCCTACTAAGAAATCCAACTTGACAGAGAGAGAGAGAGAGAGAGAGAGAGATTCTAATTCTTGAGGGAATAAATCTAACTGCTTCAATTCCTGTTGGAGATACAGAGCAGTTAGAATACTAAGAATCAAAACAGGTGTAGCCAGAACTTCATAAGTGGAGTGACCTTCTGTCCCACAAAACCAAAGATCCAAATGAACTTATCCTTTTGAAGTGATGTCTTAACCAACTGGGAAAGGCTTTTTCTCAAGAGTCCTCAAGATCTGGAACTGGCTATTTGCAATATAAATGAGAGCTGAAATTAGTGACATTGCCATAACTCCAAAATGATGGAATCTTAAACTGAAAAGGTCTTTCACAAAGCACCTAAAATTCTACTTACATCACAGTGTTAATGCCAGAGATTTGCTGGAAGAGTTGTAGCAAAGAACCAATCAGAAGTGCCTGACGAACTGGAGCAGAAGAAAGAACTTCCCTCAATCCTCTCTACAGAGAAGCAAAAAAGGAAAAAACAGTCTTACTACAGATATTCCCCATTATATGATTCACTGTTATATGATGTTCACTTTTGTGATATTCAGTCTTTAATCTCCTAATTCTGCTATACAGTCAGTTGTTTCATTTTTACAATATGTCTCTACACAAAAGTACAGTAAATCCTTATTTTTCATGATTCTGTTATCACTCTTTCACTTTTACAGTTTCTCACTGGAACCTAAGTATTTTAAGCAATAAAGCAGGAAATCACACTTTATTGTGAAAAATAATCAGCCATTTTATCTGATAAGGTACAAGACGAATTATCATTTGGTACTGAAGGTTTTGGGTTAGGTCACAATAAAAACAACATAAATTACTACTACTACTACTACTACTACTACTACTAATAATAATAATAATAATAATAATAATAATAATAATAATAATAATAATAATAATAATGTTAATAGTAATGATAATAACATTAATGCTGACAATAATAATCATGTATCCAAGATAATGTAAGAATAATTATTGGGTGGCAGGGTACAGGGAAAGTGAGAGGAAGGCTGGGAGCAGCCAGGTACCAGGTGGTTCAGTTGCTGGCTGAGGCACTGAAAGGTTGATTGCTATTGTCATTCTACTAGAATGACAGTAACATGAGGTATCTGTATCATAAAGATCAGTAGATGAAGCAGATATTTCAGTTGTCTGTTGGGGAGTTGTAAGGATGGGATGGGGAGAGGGAGCAAAAGTTGTTGCAACTTGTGAGAGTATAAATATATATATATATATATATATATATATATATATATATATATATATATATATCTATATATATATATATATATATATATCAATATATATATATATATATATATACACACACACACACACACACACACACACACACACACACACACACACACACAATAAAGAAACAAATTCAAGATAAAACAAAGGACAAAGTAATCCAAATAATTAAAGAGAAGGAAAATTTAGTGAGAGACACAGTGGACAGGAAATGGAAGAAATGTTCCATCCATATAAGATAGTAAAGATAAGATAGTAAAGATTGAAAAGCTGGAAAAGAAAAACCTGGTGATGATGGAAAATAATTAAAGAGATAAAGGATAAAACATCTAGAAGTGACTAATATATTAAATGTGAAATGGTTTGGTTTCAGGCAGGGAAAATTGTGTGCCTCTAACCTAATGTTTCTATTCTTAAGTTATAGATATAAAAGAGAAAAGGGATGGATAGGCAAATTGTGTTTATCTGGATTTAAAGAAAGCCTTTGACAGAGTACCACACTTGAAGCTGATGAGAAAATTAGAAACTATAGGAAGAATTAATGGGAAACTATTGGACTGGATACAGGACTTTCTAGACAAAAGAACAATGCAAGTGATAATTAGAGATAAAAGTTCTTCCTGGAAGGAAGTATATAGTGGAGTTCCATAGGATTCAGTTTTGACTCCACTTATGTTTGCCATTTATGTTAACAACATGGATAAAGAGGTTGGCAGCTACATGAACTTTTTTGTCGATGACACAAAATTACTGAGGAAAGTGTGTGTGTAGAATGACTGTTAAGTCCTCCAGCAAGATCCAAACAAATTTTGGAACTGAAGCAACAAATGGGAGATAGATTTTAACATCCAGAAATACAGTCTACTGGAATTTGGAAAGAGTAAAAACAGAATACATGGTCACTATAAACTTGGAGCAGAAGTGAAAAAGATCTGAAAGTGCTCATAATGAGGATATGGTGAAACAAATATTAGTTTCATTAATTAGGCCTAGATTGGAATATGCAGCAGTGATGTGGCCAAGCATCAAGGAAAACAAAAAAAAGCTGGAAAAGATCCACAGGGTGGCAAACAAATTGGTCCCATTCCTGTCAAAATGGACATATGAAGAAAGACTGTAGCTCTTGGAGCTACCAATGCTGAGAGAGAGAGAGAGAGAGAGAGAGAGAGAGAGAGAGAGAGAGAGAGAGAGAGAGAGAGAGAGAGAGAGAGAGAGAGAGAGAGAGAGAGAGCGAGCGAGCGAGAGAGAGAGAGAGAGAGAGAGAGAGAGAGAGAGAGAGAGAGAGAGAGAGAGAGAGAGAGAGAGAGAGAGAGAGAGAGAGAGAGAGAGAGAGCGCGAGAGAGAGAGAGAGAGAGAGAGAGGGAGAGAGAGAGAGAGAGAGAGAGAGAGAGAGAGAGAGAGAGAGAGAGAGAGAGAGAGAGAGAGAGAGAGAGAGAGAGAGAGAGAGAGAGGAGACTTGCTGACTATCTGTAGAATCATGTAAAACATGGAGACATTAGACCAAGAGAATCTACTAAATTGGGACATGAGAGAAACTATAAGAAGTAAAAACCTCAAAAGAATGATTATAGAAAAGATATAAAAAAAACCAGCTTCTCAGAGTAGTGGATGTGTGGAATGGGTTGGTTAAAGAAGAGGTGTGTACAGAGACTATACAAAACTTCAAGATTCAGTTGGACAAAGTGAGGTACAGGAATAGGACAATATGAGCTTAGCTCCCCTCCTGTAAAATACAACTAGGTAAATATGTATACGTATACACCAAAGGTAAAGTGATATGAACAGACCAGCTTATGTTTGGGAGACTCCACAGTGTTTAAGAAAGATAGCTAGCACGAATGTGACAGGAGATTTCTCAGGCTTTGAAAATGAGAGTAGGGGAACCATGAGGAGTTTAATGAATATGGAAAGAGAGATGAGATTCATGAAGGAAGTGTTGGAAGGCATCATGGGGAAGTGTGAGGTACTAGAGAGGGAAAATAAGGAAATGAAAAGTAAATATCAGGAAGATGAGCATATCTTAGAGGCAAATAAGATGAAAAAAAAACTAGGAAGCATGATAAAGGAAAATGAGATCCTCAAAGAAAAATGTGGCAGTTATGAGGTACAACTTGAAGATCTAAAAGGAAAAGTCAAGAATGGCTCAGAAAAAATTGATAAAGTTTGCAGTAAATCCAAGTTTGATGGAATTAAAGAACGTGTGGAAAAAAGAAAGGGAGGAGGAAAATATTAGTTTTGCTGAAGTGATAAAGAAAAAATTACAACACAAGACATAGGACACAGTAATACAGATTATTAAGGAAAAGGAAGACTTAGTGAGGGATACAGTGGACAGAAAGAAATGTATAGTGATCTATAGATTACAGGAAAGGAAAAATCATAAGAAATACGGGAGGGAAAGAGAGGAGAGAGAAATAGTAAAGAAAGTCATAAAAAAGGTTTAAGATAACACAAAAATTAAAACATGAGGTTAAAGAAATGCATAGAATTGGAAAATATAGTGAAGGAACTGCAATGCCACTGAAAGTGAGAATGAGATCACAATTGGCAGTAGAGGAAATAACAGCGAGAGCTGGTAGATTGGCCGAAAGTTTGGAGTATAAAGATGTATGGATAAAGAGAGACAAGAATTTGGAAGGAAGACAGAAGGAGAAAGATCTAAGATAAGAAACTAAGGAAAAAATTAAAGAATACAGAGACTGAGAAGAAATTTTACTAGAGGGTGTTAGACATGAGAAGGAAGAGGAGGTAGAGAAACCACAATGGCAGAAGCAAGCGGTACAAGTGATGAAAGGAGCAACAAATTATAAGTAAGATATACTAAAGGGGATGGATTATTATCCAGTATGCTAGAAATAAAGGATTATTTAAATATCAAAAAACCAGATGTGTTCTTGGCAGAGACAAAATCAAAGGAAGAAATGCACATAAATTTCCAGCAAGAGGGATATATAAAATTTGGAGGAGAAATAGAAAAGGAAAAGGAGGAGAGGTACTAATAATGGTGCAAGAGGACATTTTTGTAGAGGGAGTGCAATATGGCGATGGCATGGCAGAAATCATTGGTATAACAATTCGAACCAATGGAAGAAAAAAGAGGCAAATTGTAGTAACGTATGTGCCACCAAAAACAAATCCGTGGAAGTTGGAAGAATATAAAGTAATGCAGAAGGTGTTAAAATGCCTGGATGACATGATAAGGAAGGACAAGAAGGTACTACTAGTGAGAGATTTTAATGCAAAGATATAAACTGGAAAGAAATGGAAGGAAGTGGAAACCCAAGATCATGGAGTGAAGATATGTTGCAATTAGCCAGGGAGAACACACTGGATCAATGGGTGGAGGAGTTCACTAGGCTCAGAGGAGAAGAACTGTCAATGCTAGACCTGGTAGTCACACACACAAAAAAAAAATCTGTCCCAACATTAAGTACCTAAGCCCAGTGGGGAGAAGCGATCATGTCTTGATTGAAATAGAATTGCAAGAATGGGCAATGGTAAGAAGAGAAGAGGATTATAAAAATGGAAGATCAAATTATGCAGAGGCCAACCTTGAAGTCTTAAGAAAATTTTTTGGAAATATAGATTGGAGAGGGATCAATGAGTGATAAAACAACACAGGAGAAATATGAAATATTCCTAAGGAAGCATAATGAAGGTGTGGAAAGCTATGAACCAAAACACAAAGTAAGGAGTAGCAAACACACATGGTACAGTATGACACTTTTTATGTCTAAAATATATTTTTTCACTTACCTGTTCCTTCTACCATAGGCAATGAACACACTGTCTCCTTGTGTCTGTCAGTACATAAAATAAACCCTTCCTTTGTGCTTACTGCTACGTCTGTCTGTCTACTCCCTCCAATATCTATCCTTGTCCCCATTTTTCTAAAACCTCAATAAATAACTTGAAAGAGAAGTATTGTGCGGGGATGAAGGGCGGGAGTGTGTGTAGAAGGAACAGGTAAGTGAAAAAATACATTTTAGATTTTAGACATAAAAATGTCATTTATTTTACATAATATCTGTTCCTTCTACCAAAGGCAGAATCCCACATTTAGGTGGTGGGGCAATACAGAGCAGGGGGTTGAATATGGATGATAAAGTCCACATATAACCGTGACTTACCAGGAAGGAACAGAGTCATGTAGGGAAAGGCGCTGGGCAGAGCTGCCATAGCGCTTCCTCCTCATGGACAAAGGAGAGGGGTGACAGCATAGTATCATGCACCCCACCTCCTATGGACAGAGTGACTGGAGGCGCTTGACACTCCATGACATCACAAGCAGTCTGACCCTCACCCAAGGGTCCAGGATGGGTGAGCGGGTCAAGCACCCTTGCTACAACCACATCTGGGTCCCGAGCCAGAGAAAGTGGTTGAGGAACCAACTGCCTGTCTTCCTCCACCTTGGTTTGGGACTGTTTCAGGAATGATGGGGCATTCACAAACACGGTATGCTTACCCGACCAAACCCTCAATGGTTCGTGTCCCAGGCTACCTCCCTGTGTCCCCTCAGCAGGGAGTGCCTCTTGCATTCTACTAGATGCTGCAGATTTTTGGGAGGTTGGTCTAGAACTAGCCAGATGCTCTTCCTGAGACAAAGAACTAACTAAGATAGTGAGTGGCAAAGACTGATTGCATCCTCCAGTAAGCCACTGCCATGACTTCCAACGACACTCTGTTGCTGGACCACAAAGAGATGTTGACATGCCCTGGATGTCATGTGCCCTCACCTGATGAGTAAGTTCCAGGTGGTCATGGAATCCCTCCTGAGCAGAACATACTAACTGCCAGAGGAAATCCGAGATGGCTGCCTTGAAGAGAGGGTGTGTGGGGTCCCAGACCAAGAGGAACAGGTGCCAGGGCCGAGATGGAGACCATGTCCTGTGAAGATACCATCAAAGAGCCCAAACAGGACAGAGGAGCCGTTCACTGTCATCCAAGAAGACAGCATCCAAAAGACTTGTTAACACAATTCCTGAGGGAGCAGGTAGTAGGAGTTTCCATCTTGACTAAAAAGTCCGAAAGGTGGGAAAGAACCCTGTCATTATCCTGGCAGGCAACATGACAAAACAGTGCTTGTAGTTCCCCAACTCTTTTGGCTGTTTCCAGAGCCACCAGGAAAAAGTCTTCTGGGTCAATAGCTGGAGAGAGGACTGGTGCAATGGTTTAAAAGGTACACCAACAAAATAGTGTAGAACCACATTTACATTCTTAGGGGGCATCCCGGGTGCAGTCCTGTGGACCCACTGACTGCAGGTGTGAATGATCTCCCATAAGACCTGGTTAGTAGAAAGGCTGAACCCTTTCAAATGGAAGACACTGTTAAGCATAGCCTTGTATCCCTTGACCGCAGAGAGAAAGACGACAGTCCTGATGCAAGTGTAAAAGGAAAGCCTTGAACTTTGACTGGAAAGTGTTGGTAGTGTGACCCTCTTGGCATCACAGGCTGTACTGCCTCCACTTGCATTGGTAATACACAATAGTTGAATGCCACCGAGATCTCACCAGGAATGTTGCAACTCTCTGGGAAAGCCCTGAGAACAGAGGAGTCACTGGATAGTTTCCACATGGTCAGTTGAAGCTCGTGGGGACCATCGTGGAATCGATGAAATTGTGGTTGCTGCAGGAGGTCTGGGCACATTAGCAGAAGGCGAGGAGCACTGATGGTCACCTGCAGCAGGTCTGGGAACCATTCCTTGCTCGGCCAAAATAGAGCAATGAGGATGATGTACGTCCTCTGTGATGACCACATTTTGGAGAGGATATGCCTGATTGCCGGAAACAGGGGGAAGGCGTGGAGGTCTATGTGATCCCAGGAGAACAGAAAGACATCTGTTGCAATGGCCATGGGATTGAGGAATGGAGAGACTAATGAAGGAAACCTGCAGTCCTGGCTGGTGCAAAGAGATCCATGAGGGGCATACCCCATAGCTGCTGCAGGGCCTGACAGATCTCATGGTAGAGGGTCCATTTTGTGGACAGGACCTGATACCTCTGGCTGATAGAATCCGCCACCACATTGCGAAACCTACTAATGGATTGCAGCTGGAGAGAAATAGACTTGCTCTCCGCCCAACACAAAGTCCACTGAGCTTTGTCGTTGAGAGCGGCAGAATGAGTGCTCCCCTGGTGAGGAGGGTATGGCAGGGCTGTGATGTTCTCTGCAAACACTCCCACTGTCTTGCCCTGGAGGTGCTGGAAATGAAGGAGAGCCAGTCAAACTGCCAGCAACTCCAGGAGATAGAAGTGGAGAGCGGACTCTTCCTTGGACCACAAGTCACTCATAGTGTGATGAAGGAGGGAGCAGCCTCAACCACGAGTGAAGGCATCCGTGTACAGCATGAAATCCGGAGACACGTCCCAGAGATCCTTGCCAGCAAGAAGATTGGACTGCAACATCCACCATTGTAAATCTGCGAGGTTGTCAGGAGTCCAGCCGATCCACACCGAGCTGTCCTGCGCAGGTCAGGAAGCCTTTAAAGGAGGAGTCTGAATATTTACTCCCAGGAAGCCCAGCCCCAGAGCTGGATGTAGGCATTACTTGTTGAAATTGATGCAGATTCCCAGCCGGGCACATAGCCATAGTAGGATCTAAGTCGAGTCAAGGGCCTCTTGATAATATGACCCCCAGAGAAGCCAATCATCTAGATATTGGAGGAGCCAGATGCTCTGCTTTTGCAACTCTGTAAAACAGGAGCCATGATCCTGGTGAGCCCCTGAGAAGCTGTCAAATGGTGTCTCCTGTTTAGGCTTCAGTTTAATGAGCACCTTGGTCTCGGCCTTAGTGTGTGACACCTAAGCAACCTGCTGCTCTTGACCGATGGCCTTGTCCACAAGATCAGGTCTGAGTCCATGTTTGACTGATAGAGCTGAGCCTTCGAAACTGAAGTCAAGTGATGAGGAAGATGTGGGAGATAAGCCTCCCTCCTCACTGCCCTCATGTTGGCAAGGGCAAAGGCTGTAAACCTGGCCTGGCTCATCATAGTTCGCTGAAAACTCAGTACAAGTTCCTGTAACATGGGTTCCTGTGTGAACAAACCATCACTGTCCGATGTGAAGAAGACACAGAACAGAAACCAGAACAGGAAGTCCAGCATGTCCCAAGAGGAAAGAAGGGCCTGTTCCATATGCACCAACTCCCCTTGAGGAATAAAGACATGCTGCTCTCCTCATACAGTCAGGAGAGGAAGCAATTCCGGGTTCACCTTCGAAGGACAAACTCTACCCTCGTCACTGCAAGTCTGGCGGTCTGTAGTACACTTGGGCTGGGTACTTGGCAACTGAAAGCCTGGTGGGCCCCTCGACATGGGCCAAGGCCTTCTAGGCTTGTGACATCATGAAATAGATGGGCTGTGCCCACCTCAAACGAGAAGCATTGGCAGGAACCTGCCCATGCAGCATGCCAAGGAGAAGGGAGAAAAGTCTTGAGGAGCAAGACCACGGGCTTTTGGAAATGCTTGCAAGCGAAGTCCATCATGGCTGTGAAAGTAGGGGAGGGATCCAGCATACCATTATCTGCATCCAAAGAATCAACCTCCCCATCCCCATCAACATAGTCCCTGTCCCTACCCTGAGACGTAGAGGGACCAAAGACAAAAAGCAAAGGATTGCCAGGCTACCTCCCCATATCCTTTTAGCTGAGAGTGCCTTTTGCACTATACTGGGCACTGAAGACGCTCTGCCTGAGACAACAAACTAGCTGGAGGGGAAGCCAGGTTATTGAGGCATGCAGTCACTTGGGGAGAAATCATCTCAAAAAGCATAGACTGTAGTGGATAGCCATGTGTAGAGAAGCAAGCTGGCCCTCCAGCAGGAGCGAGTGGCCTTCCAGCGGGAGTGCCTGAATGTTGGGGGTGACAGAATCAACCGAGGTGAGTGAGTCTACATGGTCCCTCTCCGTGAAAACATCACCAAAACCATACCGACCCCCATGGAGATTCCCAGCACTCCACTCACCTCAAAGCATCAATGCGTAAACCACGGCATGTAATACATACAGAAAAGGTGTCATGGAAGTGCTAGGCAGGAGCCTGTTACAATCCTGCTGGGCACAGGTCCACTTGGAGGTTCCATAATGGCCAACCAGAGAAACAGCTGGTGTAGTCTCGGCCACCACAACAAATCCAGCGGATGATTCATGCTGCTACCATCACCATCACAAACAGACTGAGATGGAGGGAAGCTGATTTCGGCGCACACAACATTGGAAGACATGAAGCACAATACCAACAGGAAATAAGAAACATGAGCAAAGATACAACGTGTAGCTACCATGACTGTCAGTAGAGAAGTGGGGACAAGGATAGACATTGGAGGGAGTAGACAGACACACGCAGCGGCAAGCACAAAGGGGGAGGGGGGTTTCATTTTACGTACTGATAGGCACAAGGAGACAATTTGTTCATTGCCTCTGGTAGAAGGAACAGGTATTACATGAAATAAATCAGATGTACAGAAGCAAAAATGGCAAAGGACAGAACTTGAAGGAAACTCAAGAAGCAGAAGAATGAAAGCTAGAGAGAGAGATACAAGGAAGCAAGAAATGATTATGTCTGGATAAGAAGAGTGGAAGAAATAGCTTTTGAAAAAGATATGCTCAAGAAGTGTGAAATTTAACCCAAACCTTTCTTTAAGTACAGTGGTACCTCTTGATTTGAACACCCTTTAACTCAAACACTTCCCAATCCAAACACAACTGGCGCACAAATTTTGATCTCCAATCCGAACGAGGCCTCTCAATTCTAACACAAACACACGTGGCGGCAGACACTGCCACCCGCCAGTCGGCCAGTCTCGCATGCACTTCTCTGCTGTGAACACTTCTCTCTATTGCGACTCGTGAATGGCTTTCAAGTCACTCTGGCCCCTAGTTGCCTTGGTTACTCCAGCCCCCAACCCTGGTCACTTCCTACTCACCACCCCAGTCAATGTGGCCTTCTACTCTGGTCACTGGCAAACTTATTTATTAATGAAGATATATTTAACACTTTAAACAGCCAATGAAGAAAGAATTGTTAAATATCATTGTCATTTGTGCAAACTATGATAATACAATAATTTGAAGTTTTGTACAATGATTTATACTTTTCTTGAAATAATTCGTGTTGGAAATGATGCTGCGAGAATATATTCTACTTGATACGAGAGAGAGAGAGAGAGAGAGAGAGAGAGAGAGAGAGAGAGAGAGAGAGAGAGAGAGAGAGAGAGAGAGAGAGAGAGAGAGAGAGAGAGAGAGAGAAAGGGGGGAGGAGGGAGAGAGGAGGGTGAGTGGCTGGAGGAGGGAGGGGGTGGGGGGGTGGCCTACTCAGTCTGTTTGTGTATCGAATGGGAAAGGATAAGGGCGGAGTGAGGGGGAGGGGGGAATATTACACGATCTGTTCTCATATTTAGTGCATGAGAGGGAGGCAGGGACCTAGGGGAGGCCTGTTTAGTCTTCATCGGGACTCGGGAGTTTCACACCGAAGTAAATAAGCCTTTTGTTATGCCTGTTTTTTTTATGCATTTCATGTCTGTGTTTACTTTATACTCCCAAAATGTGAAGGATATCTATGAATTATGATGAGATGAGGGGAAAACAAGTTGCCAATATGTTAAATCATGTTGCCACTCTGGTGGACCAGGACCAATTTTACTTTTTTCCCATTACTTCTTAACAATGGCTATTGCGTTTTTAGCTATTGCGGCAATGTTAAGGGACCAATTTCTTGCAACAGCTGAGGGTTGAGTGTAGTATTTTTATTCAAAATAAACTTAATGGATTAAATGTTTTTACATTAATTTCAATGGTAAAAATTACTTCCTAATTAAAATTTTCACAATTCGAACAGGAAGAAAGAACAAATTAAGTTCAAATCAAGAGGTACCACTGAATATTAATGGAAAGACAAAGTGTAAAGAAACCATACACAAGATAGTAAAGGAAGAAAAAACATAACAAACAGCAGAAGAGCTGAGTGAAATTATGAATGAGAGCTTCAAATCTGTACTCTCCAAAGAGGAGGCATTTACAGAGCCAAACATGACAGAGGCACATGAGGGATTCAAAGAGGTTATGGTAAAGAAGTGAGATGGTGGCAGATTGTTAGGAAGTTTGGATGTAAGAAAAGCAATGGGACTGGATAGTGTCAGGCTAGACATTAAGGAAATGTAAAGATAAAATAATACAGCCAATTGGGAAGTGATTACCAGCTCAATAGAGGAAGAGAGGGTGCCACAAGACTGGAAGAGGGCCAACATAGTACCCACTTACAAAATAGGAAAGAAGACTGACCCACTAAATTATAGACCTGTGTCACTAACAACTGTTGTCAACAAAATCTGTGAGATACTAATTAAAGAGAAATTGGCGAGATATTTGGAAGAGAACAGAGTTAGAACAAATAAACAATTTGGATTCAGACAAGAAAAATCATGTATGATGAACCTGCTAAGTTTTTATATGAGGCGCCTAGAGCCAGAGTAACGTAAGCGCCGAAACTAGAAAACGGAGAAAAAAGCGATCAAAGTTTTGCAACATTCAGAATGCAATATCTCCTCAATTAATTGAGATAGGAAGTAAGGCTTGGCTTCAAAATTTTCATTATTTAATGTACTTTACAGCCTGTATCTGGGCATTCAGTGAAATAAAAGCATTAAGAAAGGATGATTGCTTTTTTATCCTGTTTATTTGTGGGAAAAAAAACACTTCAAATATTTTGAGAATCAAGCATGCATGCATTGTTTGTTCTTGTTATGTGTAGTTTTTTCAACATTATGTAGGTTATTGGGATTCACCACCACTGAAGCCTTTCTTGAGTGATGTATTAATTCTATTAAGCAAAAACGTAAGCGACATTCGTGCACGTACTTCTTAATCTAAACACCTAATAAGGACAGAATGATCAACGGTAGAAAAATAGCAATCCTTTTAATGCCAGAAAATGGAAATAAACATTTAACAAACTCTGAAAATAGTCCATTAGGATAACAGAACAGGAAAGAATAAGAAAATTATCCAGCAGATGAGTACCGCGCCTGTACTTGACGGCCTGTAGACCTGCTCACGTATGCCTCTCCCATATTCCTTCGTCTTTTACCCAAGTTTTTCTTCCACTCTGCAGGATTATGCATCCTTTTCCTTTCCCTAGAGGGTTGTGGCTCCTCAGGGGCATGTTGTTGTCTGCCATAATGGCAAAATCATGGGTATTAGTGTACAAGAAAGGCAGAGTGTCATGCAGTTGTGGCAAGCTGGCAGAGGGTGGCCAAGTGTCTGTGGGTAGGTAGGAGGTGTGAGGGAAGCGCGCGTCTGTCAGTCATGTCACGTGACGTGCATGGTGTGCGTTCATTGGCTCGCTGGCTGCTCGGCGGGAGTTACGACACTGGCACCAGCAGCCGCTCATCCTCTTGCTTCGAGAGCAACACGAAGGGTCTACAGATAACTGCATTTGGGTGGATTTTCGACCTTATTGCGGTGTACATTATGACTTCTAATCTGCTTCCCGCCACAGTAGGAAGGTGGGGGAAGACAATGGGATAAAAATATTAATTTCGGCCGGAGTGTCGCTTCCGTCACTCTGGCTCTAGGCGCCTCATATAAGAGTTACTGAAGGAATAAAAAACAAAGATGGGTGGGTGGATGCTGTCTACCAAAACATCAAAAAGGCATTTGAGAGAATTCCACATAAGACCCTTATGGAAACTGAAAGAAATAGGTGGGCTGAGAGGGAAAGTATTAGAGTGGATGCAAAATTATACAAAGGATAGAGAAATGAGAACTTTAATCAGAGATGCAGCTTCAAGTTGGAGAAATGTAACAAGTGGAGTACCACAGGGGTCTTAGCACCCATAATGTTCCAGATATATGTAAATAACATAAAGTGTGCTGTGACCAGCTATATGAACCTGTTGGAGGATGACACCAAATCAATGAGAGCTGCTAACAACACTGATGACTGTCAAGAGTTACAAAGTGATGAAGACAAGATCTATGAATGGAGCAAGAGGTGGAAATTGGACCTTAATGCAAAAATATGCCATGAGATGGAGCTAGGCAAAAGCAAAAGAAGGCCAGAATGGAGTTACAAGATGGGACACGAAGACCAAGGAAGAAAAAGATCTGGGATTGGTTATACAGGATACACTGATCCCAGAACAGCACATAAGCCAACTATTTGGATACACACACAGGATATTAACCAATATTGGAGTGGCTTTCCACTATGCGGATAAGGATATGATGAGAAAAATTCTAACCAGTATGATACATCTAAGGTTGGAACATGCAGCAGTGGTGAGGTCACCAAATGTAAAAAAGGATATAGGAATATTAAAAAGGATTCAAAGAGGGCCACAAAAGCGGTACCAGAATTAAGGGAGCTAACATATGAAGACAGATTAAAAGAAATGGGACTACCAACTCTGCAAGATAGAAGGGAGAGAGAAGATCTAATAACTATATACAGGATAGTACAAAGCATTGAAATCCTGGACAAGCAAAACCTGGAAATGATGGAGGATGAAACTAGACAGAGAGAACAAGGAAGGAAGACGAAAAAAGTCAGTGTTTAAAGGATATTAAAAAGTACATTTTCCACATAGAACTGTAGATATTTGGAATGGATTAAAAGAAGAGGTTGTTACAGTTACCAACATACATAAATTCAAGGAAATATTGGATATATGGAGATGAAGACAGGACATTATGAGCCCTGCTCAAACCCTGTATAATACAACTACATACACACGTACACACCCAGGTGGTGCAGTGGTAGCATGCCTGACTCACAATCAGAAAAGCCTAGGTTTAATTCCCTGGTCAGGTTAGAAGTCATTTGGGTAATACTTCTATTCAAGTGTGTTGCCCCTGTCCACCTAGCAGTGATTAGGTATCTGCTGTAAGTCAGAATTTGTGATCCACTATTAGGTAGGAGAAACAAACTCTGAATAAAACAAATACATGGGATGGCCTGATCATCCTGGGGCCTATGCAGATCACTAGGCATGTTGGTGCTATCCAGCAGCCATGCATCGAGATATTAGATGTGATTGGGTAGCCTTACCATGTATAAATGTTAGAACACAAGGATATGCATAAGTATGATAACATATAAATTTTCAGCTGATCTTGTAGGTTGCAATTCCTAATAAATCATAATAAACCATAAACATGGACATGACTTTTTCATAGGCATTTGTTTGGTGAATGATACATACTCAACTGCAGTTTAAGAAATTAATTGTGGTTGTGATGCCAGTAAATGACCTTCAGAATGGATAATGACTTTCTTTCTCTCTCTCTCTCTCTCTCTCTCTCTCTCTCTCTCTCTCTCTCTCTCGCAAGTAGTTTATAGCATGTAATGGGTGCCTTGCAATATAATCCCTTGTAAAATTGGGGTTTCACAGTAAAGGAGTATTTGTTTGAGTAAATCATTGCTGCATAACATCCCTTCCAGCCTTGGAGAGGGGAATCAGTATGATGAGGATACACAAATTTTTTTATCTTAATTATATTGCTTTGTTCTTGTGTTTATTTTATAAATACAACAAGCATTTTATTAATTTAGACAATAATGTATATAATATTTTATGATTTCTATGGATTTTTACGAGCTACTTATACACAAATGCACAAAACTACAATGGGAGTTGAGTGCCAAGATTATTTCTTATCATTTTAATTTCATTGCTTTGTTCTCATATTTATCTGATTTACGTAAAATGTGTTTTTTACTTTATAAAATAACTGTTTTTATACATATATGATATTTCATGGTTTTCATGAGTTTAAGGGGATAAAGATAACTTGGTCTTGGAATGCATTATTGCATTTTGCATTCATTCTTAAGTCTGTTACATGATTGCTTCACAATTGGATTTTCAGAAACCAATTCTGATTGTGTATCAAGGCATACTTGTACAGTCATACCTCTACATACAAGTTTAATTTGTTCCACAACTGAGCTTGTATCGTGAAATAGCTTGTATGATGGAACAGGATTTCCTATTCAAATACATGTAAAACAGAATAATGTATTCCAACACGAGAAAAACATGCAAATTAAGGTTTAGTAATACCAAAGTATTAACATTGATTAATTAAGTTAACATTAATAAGGAAAATAGTGATAAATGGTATTTGTTATTAAAATAAACAATTTAAATACAGAAAATGTGAATAAATAAACAAATAATGTAAATATCAAGTGATAAAAAATGCAAGTAGTAGGTTAACTCACATGGCAGAGACATAAGATGGTGGCAGAGGAGGGGAAGAATGAAATCAGCTGATGAGAATTAAACTTACATAATAAACATAATTAAATTAATAGAGACTTAAAAACAATATAACACTAGGTTTTTTTCATCTTTTCTGTTTAATCATTTTTTTGGCATTTAATTTTTTCATTTTTTTTTACATTCACTTCAAACTAGTGGTGGCTTGGAGTAACTAAATGCTCGCAGCTCGTATGGTGAACATTTCCTTGTATCCTGGGCAATGATTAGGCTCGTTTCCCAGCTCGTATCTTGGAATTTTTGTATCCTGAAGCACTTGTATGTAGAGTATGACTGTATTTATATTAATCATTGTTTCTAAAATCTTTCTTATGATAATGGAAAAAAAAGAATAATGCACATTACAGTCTGCTACTCTTTCCACACTTTGTGTAAAATTATATTACATTTATTTGAAAAAACACTCCCTTTCTCATTCTGCTCTCACAGCTCATGCATAAGATATATGCAAAAATGAAAAAAAAAAACATTACTAGAGAAAATCCACTCTTGGCAATATCAACAATTTGCTGTTCCCCTCTTGATACATACATGATTTACATATCTAAAGAAAACCTACAATCTCAGGAAAAAATACTATAAGCAAATAATAAAATTTAACTCAGTTTCATATACTGTATATGTATTCATCTACATAGAAAAAATAAAAAAAGAAACACTAACCTGATTAGTATCTTCAGCCAAGGCTGCTTTCATAATTTCAATTTCATTCATCAGATCTGCATCTTTTGGTCTGATTTTCTCTAATACTTGCTTGGCCTCAGAATCCCTGTTGGTATGTAACAATCAGTAAGTCCTCTTTATACAATACATATGTGTTCCTGAAAACCTTACTGCAAATTGAAATTACCGTATACTAAACCCACTATAACAAGTAATAATAAGGAATGTGTTCCAGCACATTGAAAGTCACCCTTACAGACATTAAAATACATGAAAATAGTCTTATGAAAAATGTAAAAAACTGCATTTTGGGGCCATTATGGGTGTGTCACTGTGTGTTGAGATGATAATAATATCCACAAAAACCATGCCGTAAGGATTTCCCTTGTGTTTAACGGGAAATGCAGGAAGTGACTGATTGTTGTGGTAGCCGTGCAGCATGGTAGCGCTACGGTACGGTGTAAATATAATTTTTCTTCTTCCTTTTCCGTCACATGCTTCTACATATTTCCCCTGTAAATACAAGAAATATGAATAATTATGAAAACACATGTTCCACATGTTATTATGCTATTTCTTACTCACCAATCTGCTGCTCCAACTCCCAAACATTTCTCCGATTTCCCAACATTTTGTATGTGGGTTTATAATGATAAGTAATGTTGCTCTGATGTCTATGAAGTGTGTTGAAATAGAAATTCAGTGAACAAGCAAAATTAGTGAGTGAGAAACAGCATAATAGCATGTGGAAAATGCGTTTTCATAATTAGTCATATTTCTCGTTTTTACAAGGGAAATATATGGAAGCCCATGATGAAAAAGAAAGAACAATTATATTTATAGTTGCAGTGTTTGAACAACAATTTTATTGCTTGTGTGTGCAGAATAATTCCTATTAAGTCTCCACGGGAGACAATTTCCGTGACGCCGCATCTGTGAATTTTTCTTTCCATAAATAGAATTGAGAGTAGTAATTACCAAACACTGTATCTGTGAATTTACCGGATGACAAAGTACCATATAAGGAGGACCTACTGTAATTATGTAAGCAGACAAACAAAAGTGTTACAATATCACACATAATAATGGGAAAAAAGGAAAGCAAAAAGATGCAGTTTTACACATGGAAATATAGATATTCAGAGTAAAAAACTAGAGTGGTGGAAGGTCACACATAATTATGATGGTAAAAATAGATGCAAAACAACACAGCTTTACATAAAGAAACCTAAATGTACTTGGAAAAGCACAGACCAGGAGTGGACAAAATAGCCTACAACTTAAACTTAGCTAGCTCACTTACATGATTGGTGGCCACAGGGATGGTGGGAGGAGCAATAGAATTACAAGAACAATACATGTATAGAGTTTTTAGCCACCCCCAAGAGAGAATAGAGAATATGATATTACTTAGCAGTGATTAAAACATAATGTAAATACAACGCCTATGTAGTTATCTCCATAATGCTCCTACCATGTCACGATGTCATGTAATGAGGGGGTTAATAATAAAAGAAAAAATGTGGCTGATTCAATCTTATAAAAAATGTTGCCTTGCACTCATTTGCAGACCCCAGAAAAATTAATTTGATCTGAATGTGAGGCAAATTGCCCATGACAATACTGATGGGAGGTAAATCCTGGCTGCACACTCATGGTACAGTTACTTCCTTATATATGATTATGTTCCTAAAAATGCAATCATTGAGTGAATGATTGTGTAGTAAACTAAAGATTGAATTAAGAAAAGAGAGACATGTTCAAAGATCTCTCTTTCTATATGTGTCCTATAAAACCCATTAAAATCATAAAATATCACATGTACATACAGTGGAACCCCAGTTGCTGAACTTGACTCATTCTTGAATGCCATTTGTAAACCAAAATGTTAGAAAACTAATACCATTATCCCCCTAGGAATCAATGTAAAATTAATGAATCTTTTCACAGACTAAGATTACTGGGGATGCTGCTTTAGAAATTTTTCAGCCATTCTTTAAATATTGTGTAAAAGGAAAACAAACGAATGAAAAAAAATTACTCATCTCAGTCTTGTCCACTCAGTTATATCAGCTGTGTAACCTTGTTTTCTTTATTTCATTCAATAAAAAACCTATCATTTAAGGGAAAATGTTTAATTTTGTTCATAAGAAAATTTTGCATGCAAATTATAGATGAATGTTCATAGATTAATTTTTTTTGCCAAGATCTTTAATACTTGATATTTACTCAATATATGCTTATATTTAGAGCATATTTCATCAGCTGATCATATTATTCAATGGTAGGTATGTAAACAAAAATTCAACAGAAAGGTCCCAACCTTTGTCTTGCCTTTCACAAAAAGTGGACCTTTTTAGCAGATACAACCCTTAATTCTAAACTTTGTATCACATTAGAGAATATGATACATGGTATTTAACCACAACAAACAGAGTAAAAAGAGAAATACTGCCCTCTACCAACATACCAGGATTGGCGACTGCACTGGCAGAGCCACAGTGCTCTCTCTGCTATATATTAATCAATCAATCAGAGGGGGCATACACCAGGGGGCTTGTCATCTCACCTACCTTGGGAAAACTGACACGGCACCAGGATACCACGATATTTAGCAATGCGCCAAAATCACGTTATAATTAGCAACACAACCAAATTCCGTGTAGTGGTAGGCATACCCATCCTCTTGACCCCTGGTGAAGAAAATTGGTACTAGGCCTCCCACACATAAAAACAACTATATGTATCAAACATAACTGTGTGTAAATGCTCATTCCATGTGTATATAGACTGTGTTGAACTAACCCAAGTGATGTAAATATAAGTAATAATAAGTATTATCACATACACAGTAACTCAACCAGCATAAACATGTCTGGAGAAAGCCACAAACCCTCCACCCTCCATCCCGTTCCTCCCTCTCCTCCTCCGCTGGGGCGGCCAGGCAGCTGCCAACTCTTGCCATGCTTTGGGGCCAAATCAATGTACGTATTGCCAAAATATCTTACCACTAGGCGTGATAGGCATGTATTATGTGATAAAAAATGTTTCCATCCAATTCTGTAAGACTTGATTTTTTTATACTTTGGTCTTTGCAGGTTAAACAAGGTCACATAGCTTGTAGAGCTGCACACTGCTGACTGACACATCATCCAGTAAGGCAATGCTCATTGGTGTGATGTTCTGTAGTCTTTTTATAAGGTGCAATTTTGGAATTACATTTATGTAGCCTCCCACTCCTGAGTAAATGTGTGGCTGCCACTCTATCCACAGTTTTTTTTACCTCATTTCACCTGTAGTTCCACTGTCCTTTTTGTTATTTATGTGTCTTCTACAATCATTATTGCTCAGAACTCAGCCTTATATAAGAACCAAATACTATTCATAATACCCTGGGATGTAATTTTCTTCAGTACCATTACACAATAAGCAAGTGTACAGCTTGAATGTATCAGGATCTGAATTGAAGACATAAATGAAACAGATCTGTTCCTCCACTGCATGCAAAGGAAGTATACCAAATCCTTGAAATAACAAAATATATATGGTGGAAACCAAAAGTTCATTAAAACCAATGGTCACTGAAAGTGATGGCAATAACAAACCAAACTTGTCATATCCAAGGGTTTGTTTGTTAATCTGAATATGTAAATATGTATATAAACACTGCATTGCATGGATATGTAATATGTATGTAATTACTAATATTAATTATAAAGTTAAGTGGACTAAACAACATAGTATTGATATGAACCTTGCTTGCCTGACTGAACACGATGGAATGACTGAACCACCATCAGATTTAACAAAGCCTGAAAATTTGGTTTGTTATATTGAGATTTATCATATTGAGGGTTTACTGTACTAACTGACATTAATGTAAACTACATACCCCCCATGGTGTTGCTAAGTGACAGAACTAGTTGCCATGTCATCAATTTTTTAACATTATCTGACAGCTTGGGAGAACAACTAAAAGGTTATCATTCTAGTGGTAGCCACATTAAGAATGCTCCACCAAGACCACCATAATACATGGCACCCACTGTGAAAGAAAATGAACTCAATGTATGCATTGATACATACTAACATACCTGAATAAATGCCAATGCATATGGAATGAGTAAGTGCAAACTCCAGCTAAAGTTAAAAATGGAGTATAACCAATCATATATAGTAGGCAATGGGTAGTAATATCAATAGTACAGTGTCCGCAAAAAAGTATAGACCGCTCCCCATTGAACTTGATGCACTTTCCGCCGCTGTCAGGCATCTGGTTATTATAATTTCAGATCTGGTAACTCAGCTGGCTATCTGGCAGTGTAATCAGCTGGCATTTTCCCACCTCAGTGCTCATTGAGCTCTTGTGGAGGGAGGTTGTGTTAAATTTTGCTCCTGCCTCCTACCCCCTATTTTTGTTGTTACACTTTGTGGCACTGCAGTTTTAGGAGACATTCATCCTGATGGCTCCTACTAACCTTAGTCAAGAGGAAAAGGCTCGTATTTTGGACTGGAAGACTGAAAATGTGTCAACGAACGAAATTTCAAGACGTACAGAGCAGGGTGAGAGCACCGTTCAACGTCTGGTTGCTACAGTTCGTTGTCCCCCACTCAATGTCGTACCACCTCGAAAACCTGCCCCTGGAAGGCCTAGAAAGACCTCTAAGCATACTGACAGCATCCTACGACGTGAAACACTCAATAATCCAGAGATTACAGCAGGTGAACTCAAAAGAAGCCATTTTGCATGCAAATACAAAGACTGGACTGCTGAACAGTGGAGGAAGGTACTTTTCAGTGACAAAAGTATCTTCAAACGTGTGAGACCATGGTCAAGGGAGGATCAGACGTCCCAAGAATTCCAGTTGTTGCTCTCCTCAATACACCTGCAATCCTGACAGTGTGATAGTGTGGGGTTCATTTAGTGGTACAGGAGGCCGTGCAGGGTTGTTTTTCCTTCCGAAAAACGTGACAATGAGAGCTGACAACTATATCAAAGTGCTAGATGACCATATGTTGCCTTTTTATGAAATTCATGGATGTGAGAATTTTTTGCAGGATAATGCACCATGTCACAAGGCAAAAAAAGTGATGAAATGGTTGTCTGATCATAATGTTGAGCTTATTGAGTGGCCAGGTAACTCTCCTGACTTAAATCCTATTGAGAATTGTTGGAATTTTATGGAAAATCAGCTCTCAACCTGCAACACATCATCTGTACTGCGGCTCTCCCACGAGATCTTGAAAATGTGGACCACAGAAATGGAGCTGGATTACTTCAGAAACCTATCTGATTCAATGCCAAAACGTCTACAAATGGTCATTAAAGTTAAAGGACAGATGACCAAGTACTAAAACATTAGTATTGTTTATTTTCATAACATCATTTTTGAATATATGGATACATTCTCATTATGTTTATGTTTTTTTCCTTTGAGGGGGAGGGGCACTCTATACTTTTTGTGGACACTGTAGGTAAGTAATAGTAATATCTGTATTTGTTAATTTGAAACAAATAATTACACAATAAATAATTACCTAAGTGTAGTGGATCATGACTAATCTTCACTGTCCTGTTACTAAAATATAAATTGATAAATGCTAATAGGTTAAATAAGTATGTTTACTACCTTCCTTGCGTTATCAACCATCGTGGACTCTCAGGCATGAAGGCAGACCCAATCAGCTGGAGCAGGGCAGGTAACCCAGCCAGACCCAACATGTACCTGTGTGAAGAACTATTTCTTTGACATCACCTCTAAGATATAAATATTTACAATGTAAAGTTTCATCTGAAAAAAAATATATGTAATACCTAAAAGCAGTAATGAATATATACAGGGGATAAAAAAGGAAGGGTTTTACATATTACTAACAGTGCATCCACAAAAATATGTCTATATGCCAGGCTGGGAATCCTACAGAGGGCCCAGACAAGGCACCATACATTCACACACTTGCCCATCAGCCTCAGTGAGTAAGAGACAGTGATGCAGACCATTCCATTACAGCTCAGGAGTCCAAACATAGCACAACTGGCCACACATATCTACACCACAACCTGACAACATATATTGATTTACTCTTGCGTCTTCATAGTAAAACTGGTCCTCTTAGCCTGTACATACTCCAATTCTTAGTTTCCAGACACATGGCTGAAGGACATTTGATCAATGGAAATATAGCAAAAAGGGTATTACACCAAATGTACAAGTGTGAATAGTACACTTCAACTCCTTCAACACAAGGAAATGCACTCTGTGTTCCCATTGCATTCATGACATATCCAAAGACATGCATACTGCATTCTGGCTGTGTTATGCTAAAATTGTGCCTTATTGCAGATGTTATAAGATATCTTCCAGAATGTAGACCATATATGATACGATGGCTTACTTGACTTCATCATTATTACAAAAGAGTAAGATTTGCTTATACCAGGATAGGTACAGATGTGCCCTGCTTGCAATAATTCTATTATTTTTTATGAAAGCAATAAAGGACTTAGTATAAATAGTTGACCACAAAAGTGAGCTTCAGTCAGTTGACCTCTGTCATTTGTCATCTCCAGAAAATTGTTGAAAGCAGCTAAACTATATGCAGTGGTACCTCTTGATTCAAACTTAATTCGTTCTTTTTGGCTGTTCGAATTGTGAAAACTTGAATTAGGAAGCAATTTTTACCGTTGAAATTAATGTAAAAACATTTAATCTGTTCCAGTTTATTTTAAATAAAAAATACTACACTCATCCCCAGCTATTGCGAGAAATTGGTTCCTTAACATCACTGCAATAGCTAAAAATGCAATAGCCGTTGTTAAGAAGTAATGGGGAAAAATAAAATTGGTCCTGGCCCACCAGAGTGGCAATATGATTTAATATATTGGCACCTTGTTTTCTCCTCATCTCATCATAATTCATAGATATTGCTAACATTTTGAGATTATTAAGTAAACACAGACATGAAATGCACAAAAAAAACAGGAATAACAAAAGACTTATTTACTTCGGTGTGAAACTCTTGAGTACCGATGAAGACTAAACAGGCTTCCCGCGGGTCTCCGCCTCCCTCTCATGCACTAAATATGGGAACAGATCGTGTAGTATTCCTCATCTCCCCCTCACTCCGTCCCTATCCACTCCTAGTCGATACACAAAGTAAGCCGCCTCCTCCCCACTCCCTCCCTCCTCCAGCCGCTCACCATCCTCTCTCTCTCTCTCTCTCTCTCTCTCTCTCTCTCTCTCTCTCTCATTGCTATGCCATATCATACATACTACATGTAAAGTTCAATGCAAGTCCATAAAGAGCAGCAGTTCAATGGACTGATGGCTGTAAATATTTATCTATGTATGCTAAACTTGTATCAACCTTTAAGGCCAATAAAAATATCAATATCAATATCAATATCTCTCTCTCTCTCTCTCTCTCTCTCTCTCTCTCTCTCTCTCTCTCTCATCAAGTAGAATATTATTCTGGCAGTATCATTTCCAACAGGAATTTTTTCAAGATAAGTATAAATTACAGTCAGCCCTCATTTTTTCGGACCTCAATTCATCGGACTTTCAATTCTTTGGTCAATGTCTTGGATTCGGACGATTGTCCGATGCGGCTGTGTTTATCCGGAGAGTGACAACTTTGGCCGGTAGGTAGCTCTCACGGCAGAGGACACAGGTGACGCTATTAACCCGTAAACTGTGGCTATGGGATTAAGAGGGGCTCCCGTGGTGCAGCAAAATCAGGAAAAATTGACTTTCCTTAAATGATATCTATGAAATAGAGATGTCACAAATATTTCAATTCCCAATTCTGTAACTCAAAATGTACTGTAGCTACCATATTTTCAAGCATTTTTCACCACAAAAATGGATTTCTTACAGTATCTGGAGCCATTGTAGAGAGCGGGGTGTGGGGAGGGAGGTAGGGGGAGGTGGCAGGGGGGATACACACAGACGACTCGTTGCCATGGCAATGACCATGTGGCAGTGTTGTCAATGTCACATGTGAATACACACAACCATGTTCAGTCTATGCATGTTTCTGTGTGTGTGTGTGTGTGTGTGTGTGTATTTACCTAGTTATATTATACAGGGCTCGAGCAGGGCTCATATTGTCCTGTCTCCATATCTATATATATACCAACATTTCATTAAATTTCTGCACACTTGCTGCTGTAACAATCTCTTCGCTTAATCCATTCCAGACATCCACCATTCTATGCGGAAAGCTGTACTTTTTAGTGTCTCTCAAACAATGTCTTTTTCTGATCCTCTTTGAATGCCCTCTCATCCTTCCACCATCATCTTCCTTTAGTACCACCAGATCCTGTTTGTCAATCTTGTCAATGCAGTTCACTATTTTATACATCGTTATTAGATCTCCTCTTTCTCGTCTGGCTTGTAAGGTAGGCAGTTCCATTTCCTTCAACCTCTCCTCATATGTTAAATCTTTCAGCTCCGGTACCATCTTTGTGGCTGCCCTCTGAATCTTTCTATCTTCGTTACATCTTTCTTTTTATGTGGAGACCACACAACTGTTGCATACTCTAACCTTGGACGTATCATAGTGGCTATAATTTTTTTCATCATATCTTTATCCATATAATGGAATGCCACCCATTGTGTGTCGAGCCACATATCCCATTTATATGTCGTTCTGGGGTCAGGGTATCGTGTACAATCACTCCCAAATCCTTCTCTTCCCTGCTCTTCATTATCACTTCCTCTCCCATTTTATACTCCCATGTTGGTCTGGTCTTACTCTTTCCCATTTCCATCACATGACACTTCTTTGCATATCATACTTATAAAGGGAAACAATGGAACTACTATATTTTTGTTTTATATAGTTGACATTGCACTCCTCTCATAGATATTAGAGTTTGAGGCTCTTGTATGGTAAGAGGAAGGTATAATTTAGAAGTATAGAAGTTGTTTTCGTATAAAAAAAAGAATGAAGAGAACAAGATAATGGGAACAAGTGCTCCTTCACAAGACGCTGGCAACGCTGTCAAACTTGAAGAGCCAAGGGTGGCTGGCCCGCACCCCGCATCACACACACACACACACACACACACACACACACACACACACACACACACACAGCTGTATAGTATGGTGTGTATATTATTGTGGCTTACACGGAACTAATATTTCGGTACTTTATTTATTGTGAACAAAGCTGAAGAGAGTATTTTTGTTTCACTTATTTATTTAGAACAGAGAGAGAGAGAGAGAGAGAGAGAGAGAGAGAGAGAGAGAGAGAGAGAGAGAGAGAGAACTGTAAAATAATAGGAGGCTATGTTTACTATGTCTTATCTAGAGCAATATTTTGCATTACCATTACCAACATATATCTATTTTTATTTGGCCCATTATCCATTGTTTGATCATTTGGTACTTGGTAGTTTATATATATATATATATATATATATATATATATATATATATATATATATATATATATATTTGAACTTAATTTGTTCTTTATCGCTGTTCGAATTGCGAAAATTCGAATTAGGAAGCAATTTTTACCATTGAAATTAATGTAAATACATTTAATCTGTTCCAGTTGATTTTAAGTAAAAAAAAAAAAAAAAAAAAAAAAAAAAATATTACACTCAACCCCAGCTACTGCAAGAAATTGGTCCCTTAACATCGCAGCAATACCTAAGAACGAAATAGCCATTGTTAAGAAGTATTGGGAGAAAACAAAATTGGTCCTGACCCAACAGAGTGGCAACTTGATTTAACATATTGGCACCTTGTTTTCCCCTCATCTCATCATAATTCATAGATATCCTTCGCATTTTGAGAGTACAAAGTAAACACAGGCATGAAATGCATAAAAAATAGGTACAATTAATAAAAAAAAAAAAGCATAACAAAAAACTTATTTACTTCGGTGTGAAACTCCCGAGTCCCAATAAGACTAGACAAGTCTACCCCCGCGTCCCCTCCCCACTCCCATGCACTGAATACAGAAACAGATCGCGTAGTATTCCTCCCTTCCCCCTCCCTCCGTCCTTATCTTCTCCCATTCGATACGCAAACAGACCGAGTAGTCCACCTCCCCTCCCCCCACTCTCTCCCTCCTCCCCCCCCTCTCTCTCTTTCTTATCAAGTAGACATCATTTCCAACAGGAATTATTTCAAGAAAAGTGTAAATTATTGTACAAAACTGCAAATTATTGTATTATCGTAGTTTGCGCAAATGACAATGATATTTAACAATTCATTCTTCACTGGTTGTTTAAAGTGTTCAATATATCTTCATTAGTAAATAAGTTTGCCAGTGATCAGAGAAGAAGCTGCATTGAATGGGGTGGTAGGTAGGAGGTAATCAGGGTTGGGGGCAAGAGTAACCAAGGCAACTAGGGGCCAGAGTGACTTGAAAGCCGTTCATGAGAGAGAGGTGTTCACAGTGAAGTACAAGTGAGACCGGCCGACTGGCGGGAAGGCACGTCGGCCGCCACGTTTTTTTTTTTTTTTTTTTTCGAATTGTTCGGATTGGAGGTCAAAATTTGTTCACCAAATGTGTTCGGATTGGGAAGTGTTCGAGTCAAAGGGTGTTCAAATCAAGAGGTACCACTGTATGTATATATATATATATATATATATATATATATATTATGCATGTGTGATTGTTTAACTTGTTGTTTGGGTTGCATAAAGAAACTCACGTGAGACATCTGTTGGCCACTCAACAAATTATCACAAAGTGAAAAGAAACGTAACTATATTATATATTTCAGGGAGGATTTTGGACCCCATGTAAATTCAAAAACACGTAAAACAAACAAGCGTAAAACAAGAGGTACCTGTATATATTGTACACATGTGTGATTGTGTAACTGCTGTTGTTTGGCTTGCATAAAGGAACTCAAGTGAGACATCTGTAGGCCACTCAACTAAATATCGCATACAAAAGAAAAGAATCGTACCTAATTTATATATTTTTGGGAGTATTTTGGACCCCGTGTAAATTAAAAAACACATAAAACGAACAAGCACTAAACAAGAGGTACCTGTATATATACATATGGTTCGATTAAGTAGTTTTCGTTTTCTGCGACCTCTTCTAGAACAGATCCCTTAAATAAATCGAGAGCTACCTTTATTTTTAAATCTTTCTCAATCCATCTAGTAGAATAAGGTTGGGGTATTCCAACCAAGGGAAAACATCGACCAAATACTCTGGTATAAAAAGTATTTAAACTTGCTCACTGCCACTCATGACCAACAAAGCACCCACACTAGAGAACAACATGCAATATGCTTCCACCATCATGGCACATTTGTTTATCAGATCATAAAATTGTTTATCAGAGGTTTGTTGTTATTTTCATGGTTCTCATATAATATCTTATGTCAATGAATATGATTATTGTTGTAAGTTGCAGAGTAATATTTAGCCATGCTGATATGTTATCAAGTGAAATAATGTGTCCTTTTAAAGTGGTAAACGTGGTATTGTGAAAAAAATGATGGTGTGAAAGAACATCATCTGCCAACTGGTAACCACCAAGAGTAAGGCCAACCCTGGTTAAAGTGTACCTCCCTCTGATTGCTTTCAATCTGCACTTCTGACCCTGTAGTAGCCTTTAGACTGTTTCTTTTTTGCTTTTTTTGTCAAGTAAATTTTCCTTTGCAAAATTAATGAGTTTATTTTTCATTTCATCACCTAATCATGATGGATGGTAGCTAAGGTTATCATATCTGCTGAGTTTAAGCAAAAAAGACAATGTTTTTTTTTTTTTTCTTGTTTTATGAGCTTAAAAAATAAGGGTCAGTGTGTCCCTTACACTCTGGTCAGTGTTCCTGTGGTAGGGGAACACTGGCTAAGGTCCCAAAAATTTTTGAAATGCTAAAATGACACATTTTCTGGGTTGAAGATTTATAACTATACCATAGTTGTGAAGTTTGTTTGCAGCACAGTGTGCACTCTCTCAGGTACAAAATGGAATTTTTATGCAGGTCTTTTCTACTAAAAGTTCAGTGTTCACCCAGCTCATCCTACTTTTCTGTTTTTTCATCCTGCACTTCTTTGTCTCAATTCTTCCATCCAGTGCAAATGCTGATCATAAATACTTGAAACACATCCACCTCTTCTACCTGTTCTCCATTTAATGTTATTTCATCCGTCCACCACCTATCTTTCACAAATTCCATTATTTTATATTTTACCAACATTCACTTTCAGTTTTCTCTTCCTAAAAACTCACCCAAACTCCTTCATCAACCTTTTCAACTTCTTCTTTGAGTCACCCACCAGAGCTGTTTCATCAGCAAGTAGTAGCTGACTCAGATTCTATACCTGTTCCTCCCCATTGATTAGACTCCATCACTTCCAGTGACACATTGACCATCTTTCATAAAATGTGGTCTGGAAACCTCAAAGATGCTCTATGTGTCATATAATACAACAGAGTGATAGATACAATTTGAAAAAATGACACTACCTGTATGAAGTTTCAGTGAGATGTGAATTTCAAAAGCAACAGTATAGTAATAGTCAACAAAAACTATTATATGTGCTACCCAGCTACTAAATCTGTCAGAGGGTTCCAAGCAGTCAGACTCACTCTGATAAATTAAGTAGAAATCTGATTTTTGTACAATCCATAATAACAAGCAACATAATTGCAGTGATATTCTTACCTCCAGCCCATTGCCACTTCTGAAAATATTCCAGACACAATGGCTGAGATGACCTGGCCACCAGTAATAAAGATGTTGTTGACTACCGTAATTCTGCCTCTCATCTCCACTGGTGACACCTCACTCAGGTACACCGGTACAGCCATGGATGCAAATCCTGTCAATTGACAATTAAATAAACTCAAACTCATAAAGCTTATAAACATTTTCAATAATAAGTCAGAAATCTTTCAAGCTATATGGGTAAGTGATTTTATATAGATGCTGCAACAGCCAGGGTCATATAGCACCATACTGTAAGGCCAAATGAACATAAGGAGTAATGAGAGGAGCCAGCCTATGTATAAAGCATACATATCTATGCCAAATAATAATTCTTATCATTAAATTTTCCTAATTTTTTATTAAAGCTCATCAATGACTGCATTTTAGTAAAGCATCCAGCAGTACTTCCAGTTCTATGCACTTTTTGTTGGTTTTTCGTTTACCCATTATGTGGCAGTTTGGTCCAAGTTTTGAGAACTCACACCATAAGCATGGTAATGCTGAGGTTGAACTGGTTATTGTTTCCTAGGATATCACGGGGTCCACCATACAGTGCTGAGAGCTTGCAGCCAGTTTTAGACTTTGCTCCCAAAGACTGATGTTCAGCAAGCTTTTCTAGAGAAGAGTTGATGGCAGAACATTGATGGTCCAATACATCTACTGCCCTCCACTCGGTGAGTGAGTGCCAATTCTTCGGTGAGCTTCTCTAGTAGGTGTCATTTTCTCTTAGGCACTTTCTTCAAGGTATGCGAGCCTGGCTTTTGGTGTAGCCCATTTCCTATTGGCCTTATGACAGTAAGTATATTTAGGCTGGAGGGCATTGAAAATGCATGTCTTGTTGAAGTCTATAACAGCTTAAGCATTATTCTTTTCTGCAAAGTCCTTTTGTGTTTTTCGCAAAAGGGTGCATTCGTCAGGGTGTACATTCTGGTGTGGTGTGTCCCATCATCAACCAAACTCCTGCTGTCACCTATAAGCTCGCCAAACATCTTAATGCACTCCATGCACCATTTATATCCACATCCTACAGCTTAAGATCCTCAGAGAAGTTTATCAATATCATGAAGTCCAAGCATTAATCCAACTGCATAGCATTGATAGATGTGGAATAATTTTTCACTAACATTCCTGTTGATGATACTATAAAATACACCTGCCAATGCCTATACCACAAAGGCGAGAGTAAACTCACAATCCCAGATGACTCACTCCATGCATTACTACAAGCATGCATAAAAGAAGTACAGTAAAATCCCTCTTATCCGGCATTCGAGTATCGGGCAGCTTCAAGCATCCGGCACATTTTTCCCCGAGCCTTAAAATCATTAAAAAATCAATATGCGTACTCATAAAATCGATTAAAATTCCTGCGTGAGGCATACTTTTTCCCCTTGCCACCAGAGTGCACTGCTTCGCGCCACCCGCGGCCCACTGCACTGTGTTTACTCAGTGACTCAGTACCGCGTGTGCACTGTTTATCGCCTGACGCCTTCATCATGCCTAAAGTTGTAGAAAAGAGGAAGCGTGTTGTGCTTACACTTAAGCAGAAGGTAGACATTTGTCGACGATTAAAGAGAGGTAAAAGCACACAGCAACTAATGGTGGGATATGGTGTGGGTTCATCAACTATTTATGACATTAAATCCCAAACGAAAAAGTTGAGGGATTACATGAAAGCCACTGACACCCCAAAGGCAACGAAAAATCGTCACACACTGCAGTATCATCGTAGTGAAATGATGGACAAAGTGTTACACGAGTCTGGCTGGCTGCACGGTGATCAGCTAATCTTTGTTATGATAAGATGTGTGAGTGTAGGGTGGTGATTGTGGACATAATTTCACTTCTATTCAAGTATCTGGCAACTTCTGGTATCCGGCATGTCGGCGGTCCCATTGATGCTGGATAAGAGGGATTTTACTGTACCATTCTATAGCCCCAATGAAAAAATGTACATTCAACATAATGGTGTTGCTATAGGATCACCGCTTGGCATCCTCTTCGCTAATTTCTAAATGGGAAACATTGAGATCTTCACACAGAACTGAGAACTCGATACACTGATGACATCTTCATTAGCAATAACACCAAGGGACAATTTCTGCAACTCATTAATGTCTTGAAGAAAAACTGCCTCAACTACACATTCGAGATTGAAAAGAACAAGAAACATCCATTCCTTGACGTTCTGGTCCACTTCAAAGGATCTTCATTCTGCACTTCTGTAAATATCAAGTCAACCAACCTGGGTTTCTGCCTGAATGGAAGGACTGATTGCCCAGAGAAATACCACCACAGCATCATTAATGCTTTTGCCAAACACACACTCACCCACTCTTCCACATGGAAAGCCACCAACACTGAGCCAAAAATGATCTCACAACTATTCAGCAGCAATGGATATCCAAAAAAAGACATCGATGATGTTATATGAAGAAAACAAGTCGGAAAACAAATTAATGCGTCCAATCCTGCCGGCACACATTCCATGCCGTTCCGATAGTGCTCCTAATATCCCGTGGCATGCATTGCATGCAGGCTGTGGAAATGTTTTGAAATTTCTAGAGTTTTTGTGTCTTGTGTGCATTTTGCACCTTAGTTAGATACGGGGCATGGGAGTGGGCTAACACAGTGATATATAGTAATATGGGTGGCGGCAAGTGTGTGGTGGCCTAGAGAAGGGGAAGAGGAGGGCTAATATGAGTGAGCTGCCTGTGCATACTGCACCGCTATACAGACCTGCCAAACATACAATGAGATCAGGCAAGTACTTTTACTGTACTTTCCTCACTATTTAGGTAATTTCCAATCATTCTAAGCAAAAAAAAGTTTTCCAAAAGTGGCCGGGATTCAATGGTTGGCAGGTATGTCGCTAGGGTTAAAAACAGAAGAAACAAGCATCACACTATATTACAAGAACATTGTGTCCATAGCTTACAAAAAAGATGAAAAAGCAATAAAGAAAATCATAAGCTACAATGTCACTCCTACCAGTGCAGACACAAAGCTCAACCTTGTCATACATTACAATCATGCAAGGCTGCTATAAAAAACAGCAGTTTTCCTCCAGTGAGTCCCTTGCAGGAAGCAAACATCATGTACCAACGTAAGTGCACTGTTGGTGATTGTAGTCACCTAAATTCAAGGAACACTGGCTTCACTACTACTACCCTATCAAAGAGAATCACTACTCATCTCCGATATGAGCGAGAACAGCCTCGTACTAAAGAGACATCATATGGAGAAAACCACTGACATCTTTGAAAAAGATAATGACACCAAGAGACTCAACATGATGGAAGCCCGGGACCGTCCATAGGGGGGACACGAGGTAGCACTGCCCCCCCTACCAGACTCGCTGTCCCCCCCAACTACCAAATTTCCTGCTCCTTCCCCCCCCCTTTATTGAAGCAATTCAGAAGTAGGAAGTATATGTTCATTGCATATTGTGTTCATGCAATCTTAAGTTTAATCAAACCTGTTGATAAGCTTCTCCAATCAAGTGATTGTGATTTGATGACCAGAACTAAACTGATTGAATCTGTGGTCTGCAACATAAAAGACATGAGAAATGATGTAGACATTTTTTGAGGGAATCATTTCAAAACTTTCAGATCGTAATCTCTCTAACCTGAAGATGTACATAACATTACAAAGCGGAGCTACAAACTGCCTGCACATTTGGCAAAAGATTCTATTGTTGAGGCCAGTGTAGGGCATTCAGAAGATAATAGCAATACAAAAAGTGAAGCAACACTTTTCAGACAAATATATTGCAGCACTGTACATAGATGACTGCCTTGGAGAGCTTAATGCTAGATTTGGTGAACGCAGTAGCACCGTGACTGCTGCAATCTCATGCCCTTGTCCAGAACCCAGAGTGAGTTTCTTAAATCCTAAAAAAATTGCCCCATTAGCTTCTCTCATAGGTTTTAATACTGACTAATTTCAGCTCCAAAGTGAATGTCAAGTGGCAAGGACATTAATTGAAAGAGAATTTGATAGCAAATCACATAAAACTCTACATGAATTATGCTTGTTTCTTCATCCTTATAGGAAAGGATTCAATTAAATCTACCAGTTGTATGCAGCTGCTCTCACATTTGGCTCTAGTAATGCTGTATGTGAAGAATAATTTTCAACACTCTCACATGTACTAGCACCTTACAGGCGATCTATGACCCATAAAAGAAAAAGCAACCTTGTATTGTTGTCATTTCTCTCTGACTACACTAAAAAAATTCATATGGATGAATTTCTCCATACATTTAGTGCAAGAAGCAGGAAGATTCAGTTGTATTAAGAGCATCTGCAGATATGAAGTTTTTTTTTTCAAATGTAGGACATGCTACTTGGAATGATGTGTTTATTGGGGCTTGGAGTTGATTATGAGGAAAAGGTTGGGCTATCTCTCATCTGAATACTTTGCATGATGTGTATATTGGGACTTTCAATGTTCTTGAGTGTGCTTTGTTTTCCATGATCATATTTTGAATAATGTGTACATTGATTGGGATTTTTAGTTGGTTATGAGAAATAAATGCCATTTTTTTATTTGGTTACTGTGCATGATATGTATTGGGGCTTTCAGTGTTCTTGGCTGTGCTTTACCTTCCTTGATTTGCAATTGCTTTATATATCTTGCTATGAGGAAGACATGCCTGTTTCTCATCTGAGTAATTTGATGCGCATATTGGTATGTCGTCCTTAGAAACAATGCAGTCCTCGTCCTCATAAATAACACATTCAAATTTGCATAGTTTTAATATCCTACTTTTGAAACGTGATAAGGAAATAATATAATTATTAAATTTGATTTGGTCTTTGCTATTACATTCCTTTTCAATTTCTCACTTATTAATGGATTCTTAGGGATGTGTGTGTGTGTGTGTGTGTGTGTATATATATATATAT
>CM035200.1:7542830-7558236 GCA_020233015.1 Callinectes sapidus | reverse complement strand
ACTGTTTTTATTATATCCCAACTTTTGCCATGACAACTATGGACCCATGCATTGACATAGGTGGACTAACTCTTTGCTCTATGCTACTGATGACCTTCTCATGACCTGCCTCCTTAATATTTCAATTGCCCCCAATGGTTAGACTTCTGGGGACAGGCCTGGTCACATCAATCACCAAGTCCACTAATAGCGTAAGGAACCAGTTGATCACAACCGTACAAGAACTGAATGATATATTTCTTATTACATTAAAACTTATATTTGAGAATTATCTTGTTTTATCATGTATTTTTTCTCTTAATATTCATTTATATTCTTTAACAAAGAAGCAAAACATTCATTTCTTGTTACATACATGCTGAATTAACAATTGTTTCTCAATATATTGCAGGAAGCTACCACTACCAATAGCAGGAGCTGCCAGGGAATATAAATATATATATATATATATATATATATATATATATATATATATATATAAATGGCCAGGGAAAATATATATATAGATATATATATATATATATATATATATATATATATATATATATATATATAGATAGATAGATAGATAGATAGATAGATAGATAGATAGATAGATAGATAGATAGATAGATATGTATGTATTTATATTGTGTATGTATGTGAATACAGTTAATAAGAAACCTTGGTTACAATGAATTAGTTCAATATTGAATTCTGTTATGAGTATTCGGTTATTAGATTGGTTAACTAGTACATACATGCTTTGATATATATGACTCTATTAAATGAAAAAAATAAAAAGATATGTAAACGTAAATCAAGAAGTATGCCCTACCAATCCCAATGCCGACAATGATGCGTCCCACAAGGAGAGTGACCTTCTCTGGGGCAGCACCCATCACCACGGCTCCTGCCAGGAACACCATGCTGGCACATAGGATCACTGGCCGCCTCCCAAACTTATCTGGAAAGTGTTAGCAGGTAAGTCCAGGAATAAACTAATATTTTTGTCAGACACTTTTATCTAGACCATTGGAACATCAATCAATGAGAAACTGAGTATGGAGTACATTGGGCAGGAGAGATTGTCCATTGTCAGAGACTGAAACCATTTGCTAGAAAACACAAACTTACATCAATAGACATGGCCAACATGTTTTCAACCACTTTGCTTATTACCATAATCTGATGTCAAGCAAAAAACTGTGTCAGACAACATGATTCTATTATTTAAAAAATGTTATTTAAGGTGCAGTATAAACAATAGCTTTTTATCCTACAATGTATGGCAGTGTTTACTATTAACAAATGTACCAATAAGGTCACAGAAAATCTTTTTAGTTTCATTCTCACTCCAAAAGTAGAATGACAATGAGAAATTACACAATTTCTTTTGTCATACACTAATCCCTTGATTAACGAATAGGTTAGAAAACTCATTCGTAAATAAAAAAAAATTCACAAATAGAGCCATTATTCCCTATAAATATGCATTATATGGGGCAAGATATGTTCCTACAACCAAAAACTATGTCCCTGTGTCATTGTAAAAAATACATTTCCAAGTGGTTTGGTCATCAATGTTGTCAACACAGCTGCAACTGCAGATGACGCATCAGTGTTACCAGCGATCATTGTCTTGAAAAACTTTTCCTGATACATCTGTTTGTAGGCAGAGATTGCATTTTGAATGGCATGTTCGAATTTTAAGCTTTTTTCACGATTAGGGTCACTGTCATCAATTTTCTGGACACCATTTTCAATATCACGGAGTGTCAGTCACCAGTGAGATGCAGCTGTGTTATCTTCATCCTCTGCTCTTTCCCCCTCTACTGCTTGTTGTTCTATTGCCAATATGGCAAGTTTTTTCTTTAATGTACCATATATGCCAGACTATGAGGCGACCAGGAGTATAAAATGATCCCCAATTTTTGAGGGAAAAATTTAGGTTTTGAGCAATTACTGGTGTACAAGATGACTCCTTTAATGGCAGAGGGAGCCCACATGGTTGGCTAATGGTATATGACTCCATCACTGCTGATGTGCAACTGTTCGTTCCCTCACTTGAGTATGTTGTTACTATGGCAAAATTTACTGTCTTTGTTCTGCACAACTCCAGGTGTTTCTGAACTAGCCCCCCCCCCCCTAAAAAAGAGAAATATGGCAATAGTTTCTGTTGCTCTGATTGGCAATCGATTATTATTATGGTGTGGTTGGAATCAGCCATTTCAGGTGTGAGGTGAGGGTGTCACCAGATTCCCCCAATATTGCCACTTCACTATAAATCACGGGCTTACCTTATTCTCCAACACTGTGTGGGGCACCTTTATGTATAAATGTGGCATATGAGCGGGGATGCATGACCTGACCAACACACCTCACTTGACCTGCCACACTAGACAGAAAACACTCCTTGATAGTGTGATCGCCGCTTAAACAATGATGCCGCCAGTAAACATTGGACATTGCTAGAGAGGAGCTGCCTGCTAAGACAATAAATTGTGTACATGCATACATATATACATACAGGTACCTCTCGTTTTACGCTTGTTCATTTCACGTGTTTTTCCCCAAAAATATATAATTTAGGTAGGTTTCTTTTCAATTATGCAACTCAAAGAACAACAGTTACACAATCACACTTGCATTCAATATATAAATATATATATATATATATATATATATATATATATATATATATATATATATATATATATATATATATATATATATATATATATATACAGTGGTACCTCTTGATTCAAACACCCTTTGACTCGAACACTTCCCAATCCGAACACATTTGGTGAACAAATTTTGACCTACAATCCGAACGCAACTTCGCAATTCGAACAAAACAAAAACACACATTTCCGAGTCCTGATGAAGACTAGAGAAGCCTTCCCCGAGTCCCCGCCTCCCTCCCATGTACTGAATACGGGAACTGATCGTGTAGTATTACTCCCTTCCCCCTCCCTCCGTCCTTTTCCTCTTCCATTCGATACGCAAATAGACTGAGTAGGCCGCCTACCTTCCCCCCACTCTCTCCCTCCTCCAGCCACTCACCATCCTCTCTCCCTCCTCCCCCCACCTCTCTCTCTCTCTTTCTTATTAAGTAGAATATATTCTCACAACATCATTTCCAACAGGAATTATTTCAAGAAAAGTATAAATTATTGTACAAAACTGCAAATTATTGTATTGTCGTAATTTAACAATTCATTCTTCACTGGTTGTTTAAAGTGTTCAATATATCTTCATTAGTAAATGAGTTTGCCAGTGACCAGAGAAGAAGCTGCATTGAATGGGGTGGTAGGTAGGAGGTAATCAGGGTTGGGGGCCGGAGTAACCAAGGCAACTAGGGGCCAGAGTGACTTGAAAGCCGTTCCTGAGAAAGAGGTGTTCATGGTGGAGAAGTACAAGCGAGACCGGCCGACTGGTGGGAAGGTGCATCGGCCGCCACTTTTTTTTTTTTTTTTTTTTCCCAAATTGAGAAACTGCGTTCGGATTGGAGGTCAAAATTTGTTCGCCAAATGTGTTCGGATTGAGAAGTGTTCGAGTCAAAGGGTGTTCGAATCAAGAAGTACCACTGTATATATATATATATATATATATATATATATATATATATATATATATGAGGTGCCTAGAGCCAGAGTAACATAAGTGCTGAAACTAGGAAACGGAGAAAAAAGCGATCAAAGTTTTGCAACATTCGGAATGCAATATCTCCTCAATTAATTGAGATAGGAAGTAAGGCTTGGCTTCAAAATGTTCGTTATTTAATGTACTTTGCAGCCTGTACCTGGGCATTCAGTGAAATAAAAGTATTAAGAAAGGATGATTGCTTTTTTATCCAGTTTATTTGTGGGAAAAAATAAAAAAAACACTTCAAATATTTTGAGAATCAAGCATGCATTCATTGTTTGTTATTGTTCTTATGTGTAGTTGTTTCAACATTATGTAGGTTATTGGGATTCACCACCACTGAAGCCTTTCTTGAGTGATGTATTAATTCTATTAAGCAAAAACGTAAGCGACATTCGTGCACGTACTTCTTAATCTAAACACCTAATAAGGACAGAATGATCAACGGTAGAAAAATAGCAATCCTTTTAATGCCACAAAATGGAAACAAACATCTAACAAACTCTGAAAATAGTCCATTAGGATAACAGAACAGGAAAGAATAAGAAAATTATCCGGCAGATGAGTACAGCATTCCCTCGCTACTTCGCGCTTCAGTTATCACGGGTTCAGTGCTTCACGGGTAAAAAAAATTCAATTTAAAATTAAAAATTAATTAAAAGTATTAAAAATAAATAAAATAAATTTTAAAAATCCATTCTGGCAACCCGCAACACCGAGGAAAGCACGTGACACCCAAGAGCAAGCGTGTATGAATCATCTTGAAACTGATTGGCCAGTCGCCCTTGAAATCTCGGAAGCTGATTGGCCAATTCATATCGCTCATATCACTCCGCCATTGATAAGGCTGTGAGGCTGGCTCGGTTGGTGGGCACTGAAGGCTTCTCCGATATGACAGCGGACAAAGTAAACAATCTCATCGAGTGCCACTCAAACCCTCTGACAGATGAGGACCTAGAAGAAATGACAAGATCGGTGAGTGAGGAGGAAGAGGAGTCTGCTAGTGATGAAGGTGACCAAGCTGAAGAACGTGGCTTTACATTACATAATTTGCAAGACCTCTTCAATATTGCCAAAGGCCTCCAAAAAAGGGCCCAAGAAGTGGACAACAACATGGTCAGAGCCGTCGAATTCAGCAATCGTATTGATGACGTGATGGCTGTTTATAAGAGCATCTTCGTCCAGAAGAAAAAGCAACGCTCACAACTCCCAATAACGGTGTTCCTTGTGCGCCGAAAACCTAAAGAACGTCCTCCTGCAACCACTACGCCGCCTCCTGAAGCCACTATGCTGACTTCTGCAACCCCTACGCCGCCACCTGCAGCTTCCCCTGCGTCATCTGCGGCGTCATCCGAGGAGCAGTAAAGCTCTTCGTGAACCTGTGCAGTCATTCATCATTGTCTTCATCTCATCGTACTGCACAGGTCTTTTCATCTCCATATTATCTCTCTGTCCATAAGTACGTCATCTTGAGATAAGTTTGAGCCTTGGGGGCTTTTATAAAGGAGCGCCGCTACTTCGCGGATTTTCACCTTTCGCGGGGGGTTCTGCCCCCCATTAACCGCGATAATCGAGGGGATACTGTACTGCAACAGGGAGGCCCCATTACCCGCGCCTGTACTTGATGGCCTGTAGACTTGCTCACATATGCCTCTCCCATATTCCTTCGTCTTTTACCTAAGTTTTTCTTCCACTCTGCAGGATTACGCATCCTTTTCCTTCCTCTAGAGGGTTGTGGCTCCTCAGGGGCATGTTGTTGTCTGCCATAATGGCAAAATCATGGGTATTAGTGTACAAGAAAGGCAGAGTGTCATGCAGTTGTGGCAAGCTGGCAGAGGGTGGCCAAGTGTCTGTGGGTAGGTAGGAGGTGTGAGGGAAGCGCGCGTCTGTCAGTCATGTCACGTGACGTGCATGGTGTGCGTTCATTGGCTCGCTGGCTGCTCGGCGGGAGTTACGACACTGGCACCAGCAGCCGCTCATCCTCTTGCTTCGAGAGCAACACGAAGGGTCTACAGATAACTGCATTTGGGTGGATTTTCGACCTTATTGCGGTGTACATTATGACTTCTAATCTGCTTCCCGCCACAGTAGGAAGGTGGGGGAAGACAATGGGATAAAAAAATTAATTTCGGCCGGAGTGTCGCTTCCGTCACTCTGGCTCTAGGCACCTCATATATATATATATATATATATATATATATATATATATATATATATATATAGTAGATATTATCTATCAATACACACAAAACACACACACACACACATATAAATATAGAGATATATAGATTATATATATATAGATATATATATATATAGAGAGAGAGAGAGAGAGAGAGAGAGAGAGAGAGTTCGATTTATGTCATTTTCGTTTTGCGCCCCCTCTTCAGTAACGCATCCCCACGTAAATCGAGAGGTACCTGTACATACTGATGTGTGTATGTATATGAATACATACATATACATACACACAATAAATGATATACAGAATAAATTTCAAGGTAAAGTGGCTAAATGTTCACCACAGGGTTATACGTTTGTGTTTTATCACCAGTATGTAAGACGAGCCCTTGATTTAGCAGTCTTAAAATTGGCAAAAAAACTTGTCTTATACTCCACTATTAAATAAGATCAGCATACCTCATCTAATCTAACCTAACATAATATATTAAAGCCTAACCAAAACTCACCAATCTAATATTATCCATCCCAAAAGCAGCTGGGATAGTACATCTTCATTCAGAAAACAAAACATGTGAAAAGTGAGATGTAATTTATCCAAAAGTTATTCTTTTCCAAATACCCAAAATATGTACCTCATTGTCATCATAACCCTTTCAGTGCCAATGTGTTTTTTGCCAATCTCACCCTGAGTGCCAATGGTCTGGTGCATCATAATTTTCACACAGTAAAAGTTTATTTGCAGATAGCTGTCACTTTCTTACAAACTTGAATTTTGTCAATTGGGCATCTAGTGTAAAAAATCATCAATAAAGAAAACTGGGTTTGAGTTAAATACAACAAAAGATGAAAATTTTCATAATGTGGAATAAAAAATAAATGCTCTAGCACCAAGAGTGTAAGATCTATAGTTTTAGCTTTTCTTCCTCATATTTTACAATTCTTTAGCTACATAAACGTTTTTCCCTAGGTCCAAGAAAAAACTCACAAACAACCGAACAAGCAAACATATTTAAAGCCCAACTTCCACCCACCCACCGGCTTTGTTATGTAGCTCTCACTATTCACTAGAAGCCCATTGGAGGTTGTGGGCCTCTCAGTGAGCATGATGAGTCCATGTGTATAGGTCCATCACACAAGAAGTGTGAGGTTTCATTTCATGATTTACAGCAACAATTTATTTGACCATATCTCATTGTGGATGTACGGTACATCCAATGACTCTGAACAGCAAAATTGCTGAGGACTTATGGTACATCCTTAGGTGTTGAAATGGTTAAGACCTAACATTGATCAAATTCAATCTCTAGGAAAATCAAATTTCAGGTTCTCTGACATTTTTCAAATGATTGAAATACATAAAATAAAAGAAATAAATAATGAAAAAACAAACTGTTACACGATTCTTCATAAGATATGTAAAATTTGTAAACATAAAACTTTCTGAATTTGTACATATTCAGTTTGTTAATGTATAATTTTCTGTGCTCCCTACAATGGCTTCTAATCAAATTTGATTTTACTAAACTTCCAATCTTGCACTTAGTGAAAAGCAAGAAAGACACTAGGGAGTTGCTCGCATAAGAATACGAGGATAGTAATCACTCCTTGGGTGGTTGGGCCCATTTCTATCAACAGTGACAGCTAAGGCATGAGGACAGTAGGGTTGTCACTAAGAACAACCTCCTGGGATGTGCAAAATCTATCTACTACACTTACTCCAATAAAATTTCAGCTCAAGGACATTATTTGTTGGTTGGCTATCCCTAAAGCTGTGTCCACAGCATTGAGCAATGCCTGATGGGCAAAAAGTGTAACCACATCACTATGGACAGCTGGTGATGTCAGAAGTGTAAAAATCATATATGGTAACAGAAACTGTTACCAGATCAGTACAAATACTTAATTCATGGACAAAGCCCATCAAGATCTGCCCTCACTGGTCTACCTGTAGTCTCATGTACTACACCTAACTGCTCAAGAGGTGATCTTACCATGCATAGAACGACAGGATTAAAATAGCTTTGTGTTGGATTATTCTGCATTTTCTCCCAAGTGAACTATCAGACAACTATTCATTCATGTTTGCCCATTGTTTTCCTGATTCAAAATTCACCTCCATATCTGTCATTCAAACTGGCAGCTTGTGTATTAGAACAGGATATTGAAGCAGAGGTTATCCATTGGGCACTGCTCAACAGTGCGAACATAGCTTAAGGGGCCTGCTGAACCATGACCAAGAAAATTATCCAATTTTACATCTTTGAGTAGACACCAAACCTCTCAACGCAAGCACAAAGGTTCATGCCCACCTCTGCAACTGGAGGGGAATTCACATCACATCCACACCATATACCAGTGACTAGGCCATTACTCACTGAACACCAGCCATCTCAGAATCAAGTTAAAGTAGCTCTTTCCTGAGGATCAACAAGTCCAACACTTCCCCAAACTATGATAGAGAACCTAACTAAATAAATCAGTGAAACTTTTAAGAGAAATGAATGCACTCTATGGGCAAATATAAAGGCACTGCACGAGGAGGTGAAGCACTTAAGGTTTCCTGGGCCAAGACCAAGGTCCAGGTGTTTGGAGGCGTGCTGGATGAAACAGTACAGTCTGTCCATGCGTGTGGCGAGGACATTGAGATCTTGAAAAGTTTCACATACCTTGGTAGTGTAGTGCATAACGATAGTGGGTCGAGCCAAGAAGTCACATGGCGGATTGGCCTGGCCCACGGCGTTATGGATTCGCTCAACACGAGTATTTGGCGTTGTCGATATCTGTGCAGACGGACAAAGATTCGGATCTTAAAGTCGCTGGTGATCCCTGTCTTACGCTATGGTTGTGAGACATGGACGCTGAACACCGACCTGAAGAGCCGAATTGATGTCTTTGGTACTAGATGCCTTCGCAGGATCATGGGATACCGCTGGTATGACTTTGTGTCAAATCAGCGATTGTTCCACGAGACCGATTCGAGGCCTATTACTAGCATAGTCCGTCAGCGCCAACTGCGGCTATATGGGCATGTGGCGTGATACCCGGAAGCCGACCCTGCTTGTCGGGATGTTTCCGTAAGGGACAACCCAACCTGGAGGAGGCCTAGGGGACGCCCACAGAACTCTTGGCTGAGGCAAGTCGATGCCTCCTGCTGGGAGTTACTCGGTATAGGAAGGGAGCCTGCATGGGGACTCGCAAGGCGTGACTGCCAGGAATGGCGCCGTAGGGTAGGTGAGGCAACGCGCCCCCCGGCGTATGCCCCCCATGATTGATTGATATGGGCAAATGATTAAGGGAAGCAGGACTATTGTCCCACTTTCCACCTCTTACCCTTATTGGGTAGTTTAATTTGAGGGATTAACCCCCAGCACAGAGGTTAATTTTCCATTACTGACAGGTGTCACTTGGAAGCAAACTACTCATCAAGGCAAGTCTCAAGAATGGTTTTCACATTGCAAGGTGAGGTGAGGCACACCATCAAACACATTATTACAGAAGTCATATTTAACTTTAAGAGTGTGCAAGTTAAACCAAAGAGCCACAGTGCCTACCTGAGGCTGGACCAGCTACCAGAGCTGACAACATGGCTGCAGCGATGGTAGCTGACACAATCAGCTCATGCCATTCTATACTCAGCTTGAAATCCTCCCTGAAAAATGGAAAAATAAATATATCAGTTGCATTTAAAATCTTGTTTCTAAATCTTTGTAATGTGAAGACTGCTAACACATACACATACACACACACACACACACTAACACTCATGGAGGAAGCGTGATCGAGGAAGCTCTCGCTGGTGGCTGGCTGGCTGGTGGAGAATATAAGCCTAGATTGTGGTTTGCAGGGGGAGAGTGGATGCTCTAGGGTCCTGTCTCCAATTACATAGGTAGGTAGATATAATTACATGAGGAAATCATGTTAAAGAGGAGAGGGAAATACCAACCCAAGGATGTAAACAAACAGGCCGCCAAGCTTGCAGATGAAACACCTGTAAACAAAACTGTCAAGCAAAGAATTACAAAGTATGAGTCACCAGCAAATGTGGGGGAGGTGTTAAGGATGGATTCTGATAAAAGTGATTTTGGAGGTTTTGAGGAAGAACCAGTTGATGAGGGAGGACTGAAGAAAATGGAGAGAGAGGTGAGATTTTTTAAGCGGATGATGGATGATATGTTCAAAATGCAGGAACAGCTTAGCAAGGAAAATGGGGATTTAAAGAAAAGTGTGAAGAGTGTGAGACAGAGATAGGTGTAATAAAAAGGAAAAGGAATCTCTGAGAACTAAATGTAAGGACTATGAGGATCCCATTCATGATATGAGAGTAAAGTTGGATGAGTGTGCTGGACAATCGGAATGAGTTATGGAAGTGAAATTTGAGGAACTGAAAAACGTGTGGAAGCAGGAAAAAGAGGAATAACAAATCTCCTTTAAGAAAGTGATGGAGAAGCAAATCCAAGAAAAGACTAAGGATACAGTTATACAGGTTATTAAAGAGAAAGAAGGACTGGTTTGTGACATGGTAGAGAAGAAGTCCTTAATCATTTATGGGTTGAAGGAGAAAAAAATCCAGTGAAGTTTGCCAGAGAAAAGGAAGAGAGGAAAATGGTGGAAGAAATTATAACAACAGTTCAGGATGATGAGCAGGGTCTAGAACAGGAAATAGAAGAAGTGTTCAGGCTTGGGAAATATAAGGAAGGAGGGAAGAAACCATTAAAAGTAAGGATGAGATCTAAAGTGGCAACTGAGGAGACATTGGCTGGCAAGGACTGGGAAGCTATCAGAAATAGAATATAAAAATGTTTGGAAAAAGCATGACATGAATGAGGATGAGAGAGAGAGAAGGAAAGGGAATTAAGGAGAGAAGCCAAGGAAAAAACGAGAAGAGAACAGAGATCAAGAAGAAGGAATACTATTGGAGAGTGATGGATACAAGAGTAAAGAAACAGTACATTTGGGAAAGAAGAGGAGAGAGCACAAGAAACACAAGTATAGATATAGGAAGTAAATTTGGCAGAGAAAGAAATCTAATGGCTGCATATACAAAAATAGATGGATTGATCTCAAGTTTGTTGCAAGTCAAGGATTATTTGAAGGAAAAGAAGCCTGAACTATTATGTTTGACTTAAACAAAATTGAAGGAAGAAATACAGTTAGGTTTTAAAGAAGAGGGATACAACATATGGAGGAGAGATAGAGTTGGCAAGGGTGGAGGAGGTTTACTGGTGGTGGTGCATGAGGATATACAAGTAGTTGATGTCCAATATGATAATGGTATAGTTGAGGTGATAGGCGTTACAATTAAAATTAAAGGCAATGAAAAAAGAAAAGTTGTACTAGTATATGTCCCACCTAAGAGCAGAGCATGGAAACAGAAGGAACATAAAGAAATGCAAAGAGGTGTGATAGATTATCTTAATCATATGGTTGGTAATACATATGAAATGATATTACTACTGGAAGACTTCAATTGTAAGAGCATTAACTGGGAGGAAATGGAAGTTTGCAGCGGTGCTGGGACATAAAGTGAAGAACTCATTCATCTGGCAGTGGAAAATTTACTGGAGCAGTGGGTGAATGAACATACCAGGTGCAGAGTGGCAGAAGAACTATCTATCTTGGATTTAGTATTTACCAGAAGACCATACTTAAGGATAACAATCAAATACCAGAATCCCATGGGAAAAAGGGACCATGTAGTCTAAGAAATAGGAATCCATGAGGAAATGATTGAAGGTTGGAAGGAGGACCGCAAGAATGTGAGACTAAATTATGCTAAGGCAAATTTTGATAAATTAAGACAATTCTTCAAGGGTGTGGAGTGGAATGGATTAATGGAGAGAAAGACAGTGCAAAAAAAATATGAAGCATTTTTGGACAAATATAATGAATGTGTTCAGAAGTATGTCCCAGTATACAGAGTGAAGAAAAGTAAGCACAGCTGGTATAATACCAGGTGTGCAGCAGTAAAGAAGATAAGAGATGTTAAAATAAAAAGGGAGGAAGAGATTCGATTTAAAAAAGATATAGTGAAGTTAAGGATTATTTAAGCACTCAAAAACAAGATGTATTCTGCATGGCAGATACAAAATCAAGGGAAGAATTTCACATAAATTTCCAGAAAGAAGGATACAAAATTTGAAGGAGAGATAGAAAAGGAAAAGGAGGAGGGGTACTAATAATGATGCAAGAAGATATCTTTGTGGAGGGAGTGCAATATGGTGATGGCATGGAAGAAGTCATTGGTATAACAATTCAAAGTAATAGAAAAGAAAAAAGGAAAATTATAGTAGCATATGTGCCACCAAAACCAAGTATGTGGAATTTAGAATAATATAAATTAATGCTGAAAGAGGTATTAATAAGTTTGGATGACATAAGGAAGGACAAGAAGGTACTGCTAGTGGAAGACTTTAACTGCAAACTGGAAGAGAGTGGAAATGAGGGATCGTGGAGTGAAGATATATTGCAATTAGCCATAGAAAACACACTGGATCAATGGGTGGAGGAATTCACTAGGCTTAGAGGAGTAGAAGAACCATCAATGCTAGACCTGGTATTCACACACAAAAAAAAAAAAAAACTCTGACCCACCATTAAGTACCTAAGCCCAGTGGGGAAAAGTGATCATATCTTGACTGAAATGGAATTACAAAAATGGCATTGGTAAGAAGAGAAGAGAACTATGAAAATGGAAGGTTAAATTATGCAAGGGCTAATTTTGAAGACTTAAGGAAATTTTTTGATAGTACAGTGGTACCTCTTGATTCGAACTTAATTTGTTCTTTTTGGCTGTTTGAACTGCAAAAATTTGAATTAGGAAGCAATTTTTACCATTGAAGTTAATGTAAAAACATTTAATCCATTCCAGTTTATCTTAAATCAAAAATACTACACTCAACCCCCAGCTATATTGCGAGAAATTGGTCCCTTAACATCGCTGCAAATAACAAGCACCGACACAGAACGGCTAACCAATCACAGACCCTTCCACCTCTCCACTCTGTCTAAACTCCATCCTTTTCTTCTTCTTCTTGTGACATATTTTGATGTTTGCCTTTGTGTTGATCACCATGTCTACTTCTGTTTAATATTGCTTAAATCGGTTTTATCAGGTATTATCAGTTTTATCAGGTATTATGTGAAATAAATATACATACCTTACCAGGATCATGGCACCAGACACAACCCCAGTGTCATATCCAAAGAGAAAACCACCAATGGCACTAAGTAGAATCAGCAAATATATTGCAGTTGGCAAGCTCTTGGTGGTAGTGATCTGTCCCATGGTGTTCCCTGCAACACATTATAAGGATTAGAAATCTCAAAGCAAAGGGCAAATACAATGTATAGATGGCTTAATACATGACACTGATGAAGCAGCCTTCTGACGCTTATTAGCAAGAACAACATGTTAAAGTAGTTTTGGTGGTGGGCAGACAGCAGAAGGGAGGTGGGGAGGGTAACAATAATCTGGGTGAGGGGGTAGATAAGCCTCACAGCTCCTTCCTTCTACACTTCTTTCCACCTGATTTACAGTCAAACATTACCGTATACTCTAAAAGTAAGTAGGCATTAGAGACAAAAAGCAAAGAAATCACAATAGTAAAACTTTAAAAACTAAAATAAAGCCAACAGTGTGTAAAACAAGAAATAAAGCAATCCATTTTATAAACGCTGCTGGTCTCTTACCATGCTACTTGGCATAATCTAACACTTGTAGTTTGGAGAATATTCTGTAGGTTGATCTTTTTCCTCCTGTTACCATAAGGAGTTTGATACTCATGGAGAACCCCTGTCTAGAGGATATGTAATGTTCGGCTGACTAGGAGGAACCAGATAGTCGACTCACAAGCCTAGGACCCAACTGTATTTGAGGCCCCATACGCAAAAGGGGGATAACCAACACAACCCTATTTTAGAGATAATCGTGCTTAAAGTTTATCGCTGATTACTACTATAAAAGCAGTCACAATGTATAACTATTATACATCAAATGAAAGGTCTAAGGTAGTTCTGTCATGCCATGTAGTTTTTATTTCATCTTTTATTTATTTTTGGTTACTGCTGCACATTTTAATCATCCCCTACTCTGTATTTTTTAAGAGTGTGTGGTTTAAGAGGCATTATGTTAATAAATAATATTTATTATAGGTTATGGTTGACTCTTGCCCTTTATACTGGCTTGAGACAGTTAAGTTCATTATCAGGAACAATTCCTTTATGTTCCACTACTCGTCAAAAATGCATTTCACGTTGTCCACACTGACTCGATCAAAGCACTTCTTAGGGCAGTTACAGGCAGACCAACAGTCTTAGTATCAATAACACGTTTGCCTTTGTCACTGATGTACTCCTGACCAGAGTCGCGCCTCTTCTTGGCCACATTTCTTCCCCACTGAGAAACATCTCCTTTCCTCTTCTTCTGGGCCTCAGCACTCCACATATCCATAGCAGCGTCGACTTGAGGCACCACAGGGGCAGGTGAGTCACTACGTTCATCACTGGATGAAGACATCTTGGAGAAATCACAAGCTGAGCAGCTTGTGTAGTGAAGGTTTAAGACCGAAGTGACAGCCACATGCTGTGCCCAGTGAAGTGGAAGAATGTCAACAATAACACACGATGCCGGGCTGTGATTGGCCAATCGCGGGGGCATGGCAAAATCCTCCCCTCTAATTGGGCCTCATATCTCCCAGCCCACGTGTCGCTCGTCCCTCTTTTGCGTATGACAGGGAGAGTTAGTCTGACAAAATCGATACCCCAAATCAGTCAACTTTGGCCCTTAGTGTAACCACAAGGATGGTCTGATTTTCTCTGCCCAGCCCTTCCATGTGAATTTTACAGCTTTGAGCAACACGTTTCCACCTCTAACTCAAAAACTTCAGATTTGTGGGTTATCCCCCTTATGTGTATGGGGCCTCATTTAGTACACAACCATTCTGCATTTGTTTTTCATTGTATACTTTTCAGTAATTTTATTTGTTTTTTCATGGCATTCACATTTTTATAATACCTGGTCTTATCATTTTAAAATATATGTTTTATGTTTAATATATATATTTGAATCCTTTTTTTACAGAAACTGTAGTTTGAAATGTTTTAAGACTGAATAAACATATTCTACCCATTAAACCTGGCCTTCTTGTTCATATAAAGTGGAGATTCAGTACTTGAATGTCTCAAAAGTCAGATTTCTCAAAACTCAAACAACACTCTAATGAAAAGTTTAACTGAATATAGGTACCTCTCTTTTTATATAAGTTTGTTTAATGCATTTTTTTTTATTTATGCAAAGTCCAAATTCGAAACAAAGTGTTGATTTACTTTTTTTCACTTATTCACAATATTTTATTAAGTAACCAACAGATGCCACATGTGAGTTCCTTTTCACCACCCAAACAACAACAGTTACACAAACAAACATGTGCATACAATATACATATATATATATATATATATATATATATATATATATATAGGTACCTCTTGATTTAAGTAGGTGGATGCGTTATTGAAGAGGGGATGCAAAAAGAAAACGACATAATTCAAAGAAAAAAAATATACACTATATATATATATATATATATATATA
>CM035200.1:7509212-7533117 GCA_020233015.1 Callinectes sapidus | reverse complement strand
GGGGGGACATCATAACAATAAGATAGTAAAATGGCATTGAAAAGCTGGATAATCAGGACCTGGTAATGTTGAAGGAAGAAACTAGACAGATGAGAGGACACTCAAAGAAAGTAAAAAGAAAAAAAAAAAAAAAAGTCGGTGTTTAAAGGACATTAAAAAGTGCAGTTTTCCACGTAGAACTGTCACCACATACTCTTGAGCACATGGTCCTTCAGTTTCTCAAGATGAAACACGGAGTGGTCATATCTTGGAGGTTTTCTGGACTTGACATGAAATTTGAGTATAGTAACAACAAGCCTGTGATCAAATGCAAAGAACTCAACACTCCGAAAAACCCTGCAGTTCTGGAGGATCTTCTAATAAGTACAAACAAGGATATGGTCGGTATCCTTCACTATCCGTCTGGCACAAAGTCCAGCGCTGTAGCACTGGTCTCTGATACCAAGACATGCAATTCTCAGCCTTCTGGATCTTGCAAGATTTAGAATGAAAGAGCTACTGTTCTTTCTGGTACCAGAGCCATGGGTGCCAAAACATAGTTCATAGCCAGCTCTCTCAGTGCCAGTGACAGCATTAATGACGCCCAAGACAATGAGTGCATCACAACAGGGACACTGATTCAGCACAGAATCGAGTTTAACGTAGAACATTTCCTTCTCTTCAGTTTCATACGTCTTGGTAGGAGAGTACAGTGCAACATCAGGCATTAAGGTTAGATTATGCTTCAGCCTTAGTCGCATTATATGTTCACCAACCGGAGTAACCTCTACAACGGGCACTGCAGTCTGCTGGAGATGTTTATGACATGGTGACCATTGCTCATGCCCTCACAGATGTAGGGGCCCGGTAGACTTTACCCTGCATCTGTCATTCGGATAGACCTTCTTTTAACACAAGAGAGTTTGCATGGTTGTACCCAACAATATTATAGGTAAGGATCCTTGGTAATGGGTACTCAAATTGCATATTGCAAAAGGACATTGTAGATTAACAAATGGAGATAAATAAACAAAATTAAGTGCATCTATATCTAAATTATTCCTTAGTTTCTTGTGTTAAGCCTAAAGCAAAGAAAGTAAAAGGAGAAATACATTGAAAAATATGAATCCAGAAAAAAATATGAACACCTTTACCGTGCCGAATGTGACGAATTTCTATCACACATTCATGAACCTATTTTACCTATATTTTGTAACTAATATGGCATGCAACATAGGTTAGTATGATTTAAAGGAATTTAACCACATGTTATTTATTCATACAGCTGGCTTACCTGATATTTCATCCATGTCTTGAAGAAAGTGACAATTTCTGGATTGCTGGTCAGTGTAATGTATACGAACATGGTTCAGCTGGTGGGTATCCAGTCAGGGTGTATGACTCCTAAAATTATTAACAGAGGGAGAATACAAAGGAATTCTGAGGAAAGCCAAACAGCAACAGATCTTTTGCTCCTTTCAAGGCTACTTGGCAACTATTTCTAAGTAGGTACAGGGAAGGGAGACGGCAGTACAGGAGAAGGCTCCTCCCCACTCACCACTCCTATCTTTCGCTGGCATGAAAAATAGTTGGGAAATTACAGTACAGTATGAAAGAACTGACATGGAATTTTCCTAGGAAAGGATGAAAGGAAATTCTACTGTTTAGCTTATCTGCATGTCTATGTCTAACTCTACATGTCTGTTTGAAAGGAAAAAAAATAATAATAATACACAAAACAATAATATCGTTAGGAGATACGTGTGTAAATCATTCGGACAAGAAGAGAGTTTCCTGGGGGTTAGCTTTAAATATTTATCAATTTTGCTTTTGAATTATGCAATAGAATTGTTGTTTACAGGTTCTGTAGTAAGTCTATTCCAGATAATAACAATTCGGTTAAAGAGAAATGTTTGGCCTCATGCGATTTGAAGCTTTTGTGTATGTTACGCTGGCATGGTGCAACATTATAAATTATGTAAGATGAGTTTTAGCGAGGGCGCGGCGTCGCCTGTCCCGGCCGGCGGCCTGGGTAGTCTGCTGTGAGTAGTCGCTCTGCTGTCTCTCTCGGTTTCCCTTCCTAGTTCACCATTTGGGGTGGTTATTGTGGACTTATTTTGTGCCTGGCTGTGTGCTGTGATCCCGCAGGCCCCTGCATGTGCCTGGCAGTTTCCCCTGTGCCTGTAATAAAGTGGAAATGTGGACATCTCTGTGTTTCTGTTTGTCATGGACGCTTGCTCTGAATGCCTTTGGTTATGGCCCTTCTGTGTTCTTGGTACACGCCACTGCTTGCGGTGTGAGTGCCGCTGGTGTGGAACTAGTGGTGGTGTATAACAGGTATAATCTTGAATCCATTATTCCTTGTTATGTTCGAATAATCAATGTTAAAATACTTATTAGCGTCAAGATCGCTATATCCTTTAAAATTTTTGAAAACCTCAATTAGGTCGCCTCTTATCCTGCGCTTTGTTAAGATGAATAAATTTAGTTCTTCCAGTTGTTCCACATACGACTTATTTTCAGTCTTAGAATAATTTTAGTAACTCTACGCTGTAGCTTTTCCAGTTTTTCAGTCTTTTTTTTTTTTTTTTTTTTTTTTTTTTTTTTTTTTTTTTTTTTTTTTTGCTGTATGGTGACCAGAAGTGTACAGAATATTCGAGTTTAGGAAGCACCAATGAGTTATATAGGGCAAGTATAACATTTTCAATATAAAGAGTCTTAAATATCTATCACTTTACAATCTGATTGCCAATTACGGCATCCGTCAAGATCGCTCTATTACTGAGTCTTGGTCATCCTCTTTTAAAAATTTTAGTGAGAGTTTTGCTGTTGCCTTAGACATATGAAAAGATTTTGATAGAGTCTGGCACAAAGCCTTGATCTTCAAACTATAACTTCTTACGGCAATGGTTCCCAAACTGAGGGCCATGGCCCCCTGGGGGGGCCATATAGAAGAATGTAGGGGGGCCATAATCTGAGGCTATGCATAAATAAAACCAAAGGTGTTTAGCGGGTAGGTAGCCAGTGGAGGGAACTTACGTACAGGTTCAGTACAGGTTTGTGCAATGCCTTGCTGCCAGACACATGAGTAATACGTCCCTTTTTTTTTTTTTAATATGATTCTGTGTTCTTGACATAAAACAAGACATGGGGATGCATTAGAGAAGCAAGATAATTTTAACTCAACATAATTCTAATCCAAGGCTTCCTAAGCTGTGTATTCTGGCCTTGAATCTCACGTATCAGCAAGGATGTTCATATTATTCAGTTAACCAGACATTCACAGTTGCAACATTGATCACCGTGTGTGCCTCCCCATATAATCAATTTCATCCCACCTGTGAATACTTCAGTATTATATGAACTTAAGCCAACATCAATACCACTTTAATGGTAAGTAAGCCCTGCATCATGAAGTATATTAAGAAGGTAAATAATATCTGCCGTATTTATGCACATTCTATAACTTTTTTGTAACTTAAAATCTAACTTCCTTTCAACCTCATATTTATAATTTTATTATTCTAATCATGGGTGATGACATATGTTAGCGGTGTTAGAAATAGCAGTTTCTTGTTTGTACATTGCAGGTACAGTGATGGCTTCTAATAAGAAACGCAATTATGATGACAACTACCTGGATTTTGGATTTACAAGCATCACTGATAAAGGTATAGTGAAGCCTCAGTGTGTGATTTGTCACAAAATACTCACAGCTGAATCACTAAGGCCCAGTAAGCTTAGGTTACATCTGGAAACCAAGCATCCTCAACATGTTGGCAAAGATCGTTCTTTCTTTAGTCGACAAGAATTGAACATGAAGAGAGAGCGACTTGATGCCAGTGCTTCCTTTCATCAACAAAATGCTGCTGTAGTGGAGGCATCATTCCTTTTATCCCTTGAAATAGCAAAGAAAAAGAAGGAATTAATTTTGCAATGGGCCAAAACAATGGTAAAGCTTGTTTTGGGTGAGAAAAGTCCTGAAAAGCTGAATGCTATTTCACTCTCAAATAATACAGTGCAACGCCGAATCTCCCAAATATCTGATGACATCAAAGAGCAGGTGATACAGGAAATTAAAAGAGCTGGATTATTCAGTATTCAACTTGATGAGTCCACTGACATCCAGTCCTGCTCACAACTCCTGGCTTTTGTAAGATATGTTCATGATGAGGATCTGAAGGAGGAATTCTTGTTTTGTGAGCCTCTTGAACAATCTACAAAAAGTGAAGATGTAATGCAGAAACTTACAGAATTCTTTGAATCTGAAGGTCTTGACTGGGGCAATCTCTGTGGGATATGCACAGACGGGGCTCCAGCCATGTTGGGTTCTCAGTCAGGTTTTGTTACAAGAGTTAAACAAAAAGCACCAAATGCTATCCCTCTTCATTGCATGATCCACAGGCAAGTTCTTGCATCAAAGACGCTACCCTCAGAATTACAGGACACTCTGAATACAATTATAAGAACAGTTAACTTTGTAAAGGCAGTGCTCTTAACACACACCTTTTCAAGAGACTCTGCCAAGATATGGATGCACCTCATGAGATCCTCCTATTTCATACAGCAGTTCGCTGGCTATCAAAAGGAAATGTAGTTCAGCGTGTATTTGAGCTCAGAGAAGAGATCAGCCTCTTTCTCAGAATACAGAACAAGCAAGATTTGCTGTCAACATGGTCTGCAGATAGCTTCGAAATACCTAGCCCATCTTGTTGACATATTTAGACAGTTGAACACACTAAACCTGGAACTCCAAGGGAAAGGAAGCTTGATAATCGATTTTGTGGACAAAATCAAAGCTTTCATTCGTAAGATGGAGAATTGGAGGTGCAAAGTTGGAATGGGAAACTTGGCAATGCTGGAGACAGTGTCAGAACTTGTGGAGTGTGATGCTGCTACGCAGAACTTGATTACCCAACATCTTGAGGTCTTGGAAGGGGAATTTAAAAGATACTTCCCAGATATCCAAAGCCTAACTTCTCGGCTAGTAAAGGCCCCCTCCAGTGACATGCATTCCTGATGACAATGATGATGGCCAAACTGAATTGTTGACACTTCAGGAGGAATCAGGAGCTAAGATGAAGTTTGAAACTGAATCTCTCACAGTATTTTGGTCATCAAAGGCAGCTTCATACCCAAACTTATGTGACTTAGCTTTTTACCACCACCTACCATTTTCATCAACTTATTCCTGTGAGGTTGCATTCTCTCAACTACTCCACATTAAAACGAAATATCGCAACAGACTTGAAGTGAAGCATGACCAACGGTGTGCTTTAAGTGAAACAAAACAAAGAATCAAGAAAGTTGTTGATAATCTGCAACATCACCCCTCACACTGAATAGAATGGGGATTCAAAAGTGAAGGAAACATGAACCTGGCATGAACGTCCAGAAGCAAATGATCTGGGAGGAGGTGGGTGCGTGGCCACTGAAGGGCATGGTTGTGACAGTTAATTATGACTCCCTATGATAGCATTTCATTTCAGAATTACATAGTTATCAGATTTGTAAGATTCAAAGATCAGATCACATTGCGTGGGATTAATACACTTTTTCAATCCAGTGGGATTTTTTTTATTTTTTTTTTTTTTTTATTGCTGAAACAGCTTTTCACAATAATGCAATTTTAAGTTACTCTACGTATGAGTTTTTTAATGTGCATTATATTACTTCTTTAGTACCATTTTAATAATTATATGAGATTTAGCAAAGGCAAAATACAAATTTCTTTATTAATAATTAACAAAAGAAAAAATAGCAAATGGAATCAATAAAATTACATGATTTGCTAGAGTGGTTTTTATATGGACCTAATGAGTGACTGTAGAGTCACGGTAGTCACGGGTTATGGTTGTGTGTGTGTGTGTTTGGGGGGGGGGGGGCAGGCATGGACAAGGATCTTGTATGAAAAGTGGGTAACGACCAGAAAAGTTTGGGAACCACTGTCCTACGGCTTCTAAGCTGTCTGCAACTTCATTTCAAGTTTTCTCTATGACCGTTCTATTGCTATTGTGGTGGACGGCCATTGTTGCTCTCTTAAATCTATTACAATAGCGCTACTTAAGGTTTTCTCCTGTCATCCACTTTCCTCCTATTATTCACCAATTATCTGCTATACCAAACCTCTTCTCCTATCTACTTCTACATTGATATCATCCTACACCTTTCCATTCCTTTTTTTCTGAAACGATCAAACCTTCAAGAAGTAACCTAAGCAGATCATGCAGGGACGCCACAGAACGTCTGACTCTAAAATATCTGATCGGGGCTGAGAGATTAGTATTGTTCAATGCTTAAAAGCTCAACTTATTTATCAACTCGACACAACCTTCCAGACAACGTAACACTCAATTGTCTTCCGCTTGTGCACTGAATATCCTTGGTCTATTCTTTGCTTATAATTTAAACTGGAAACTTCATATTTCTTGTCTAGCTAAAACAGCTCTGAAGTTAATCGTTCTGAGTCTTCTCCGCCAGTTTTTCTTACCTCTCAGCTCTAACTCTGTATGTAGCCTTATCCGCCCATATGCATGGAGTACTCACATGTATGAGTGTGTTCCACTCATATTGATCTATTAGATGAGGTTTATTAAAAACTTTTCGTTTCATCATTCCTCTCCTCCTACTCGTACATTGTCTTCAACCTCTTTCTCACCGCCGCAAAAATATCTCATGATATCTTCTACTGCTATTTTCATGCCAACTGATCTTCAATCTTTCTAACTGCATCCTTCCCCTCTTCCTGTGCTCTCACTGTGTAATACTTTATACTTTCTCTCATCTCCATTCTGTCTACCTCTCTAACTTTCAATCATTCATTCTTTTTTCTGATAAACTCTGGGACTCCTTGCCTGCTTATGTATTTACTTCTATCTATTACCTAAACTCATTTAAGAGGGAGGTTTCAAGACAAATCCAATTCTTTTGGTAAACTCTCTTGACCCTTCGGTGGTCCTTTTTGTTTAATCGGTTTTGTTGCCCTTGGTCGGCTCTCCCCTCTTACAAAAAAAAAAAAAAAAAAAAAAAAAAATCAACGATTAGGGCCATCGAAGGGATGGAAAACGTCTCTGCAAAGGATCCTTATGGGTAGCACGAACTAGTCAGAGGGGGGAAGAAAAGGAAGAACAAACTCTGAATCACTCAGTGCAGATTTTCTAGCAAAGGTTTGAGTGAAATGTTCATCTTTAGAAATTGGTGAGATGGCAGTGCTGCCATCAGGCTGAAATCAAGCATGAAAAGATGAACAGACTAAAATTATTGGAGATGTTTTTGGCTAAGTTCCAGAAGTCACGAGGAGAGTTAGAGCTAAGTTAAGTTAGATCTATTAACGAAGAAATTTTTGGCTTGTCAGTTTAGATAGGTGTGACTTTCGATCTAGTGTCTATAAGGTAGATTCAATTTGTGAAGTACACCGAAATCCTGTTTTTGATGCAGAGATAGTCGATATCAATAATATTTCTGTAAGAATTATCCTGGGGAATATTCACAGAGGCAAAGTTTTCACGGCACCAATCTTTTATGTGGCAGGATTACGCTTCAATGTAACTTTTGATGTTTTGTAACAAATTTGGAAATAATTGCCCTTTGTAATGGATGTATGTGCCATGCACGCATCTTTCGTTACGATAAATTATAATTTTTTGGTTGAAAAAAAAATCCACTATTCTTATGCAATTATTTTAGGATTCCCTGTTATTCATTTGTGAATTATTTAGTGCAGTAAATGTGGTGCATGACGCTCTTGTCTAAACTTATTTTTCTATTAATTATTGTTAATGTAAATTGTGATCGAGAAAGATTATTTCCTGTTACCCTTGTTATTTACTTTCAGCATTTCTTAATTCTTACCCCACTCCATGATCATACTGGCAACTTGTATTGATAACATATCTATTGTTATCTCATACGTAAGGGAGCTGACTTCCTGCATCATAACAACTCATTACAATGTGAAACTTACACAGGAGTACTAACGATGGTTGGGAGGCAGGTGTGAGAAGTGGTGGCTCGCTTCTGATGAAGGCTGTCTGCCCGTGACTGGCTTTACCAAAACTGACTCAGACTTATGGGAGGTTTTGCGAGATAAAAGATACTATTGATAATACTATCTCTTTATGAAGGTCATGACAATTTTAACATGACGCTTGTTATAATTTTTTACTACAGTAGCGCCTGTGCAAAGAACACTTTCAGTGTAAGGAGTTAAAACATAAGAGCAGATTGGGTAAATGAAAGTAAAACTAAATAATGTCAATTGTTTTAATGTTTATAACACCATATTACCTATCAGGTCTGGGACCCTCATATTAAGACGTTTTGTTGTCTTATCAGCATTGTTTTCACAGGCTATAGAGATCTTTACAGTTGACACAGAATCGTTGATAAACTATCACAAGAATAATGCAGACATCCGTAGAAATCCCAACAGCTTTTATCAAGCCCTATCATAAATAGGCGAGTTAAAATGTAAAAAAACGTTTAACAATGTTGCCCTTGGTGGCTGTGTCTGAGCTGCTCACCCAAGCACTCACTAGTCATGTTGTCCCAGAAGGCCATGGTGCTTGGTATCATGCTCAGTTTCGACTTCATAGTTTTCTTTAGATAAAGAGGAAAAGTAAGACTATAGTAAGTGCGTATCACAGCAGAAAGGGGTATTAAAAGGTCACATGATTTGTGACAAGTAAGACTATGATTGTAGTATACCAGTTCCGTCAGGCTGGTCAGGCAGATTATACCAGTAATATGCATTTCCATGACTTTACGAGTCATTTTCCTCCATCTGCTCTTACCATTACGATAATGTCCGCTTAAGATGTGTAAGAAAAAAATATTCCCATGCATCGGTCAATTTTTCTGGATAATGAAACGCTTTTTCTGGCAGAAGTTATAGGTGGAGAAAACAATTTGTTAATCATTCATCTTGTGAAAGGTATCATAGTTTCTTGACAGTCCCAGTCTTATTCATTTGCTTCATTATATTTATTTAGTTTCCATCATGTTAATTAAATCACGCTTCAAAGATTCATCATTTCGCTAAGCTTGTATAAAAGGATAAAATGTATGAATCTTTTGAAAATTTGTACAATTCTTGTGACAAATTTATCATCCATAATCCTCTTGTTTTGCTTCACCACACTGCGCCTGCACCTACCTTACTCTATACATACAATGCATCACCACACCAGCAAACATTTATACCATTACCTACAAACAACAATAGCCATGGATTACACTTCTCTCTTCCTTTGCACTGTAACTATTTAGCTTTCCTCTAACATTACAACACCAACAAACACTTATACCTTTCCTTAAAAAAACGTTAAATACAGAATAATCGTATATGTATGACAACTTGCTCTTCCATTACACTGTGGATAGTTTTTTTTCTTTAACTGTAGTTTATATGATAATATAAGAAAATGAGGGAGGCTGCAAGAAGCCGACAGGGCTACGCGTAGCAGTCCCTGTATGAATAAAGCTACCTAATTCTACCTATCATCCTCATCCATAGATTTATCTAATCTTTTAAAGCTCCCTTTTTGACTCAACACTATTTAAAACAAAGTATTAAATATTTGAATTGAGCCATCTAGTTATTAAATGAAACCCAATTATTAATGACATCCATTTACGTGTGTGTGAGCTTCCTGCACGTGCCTTCATTTAGTGATAGTGAAAATGTGTCAATATTGGGTATCACAGTAACGGAAGTGAATAATACACTTTTGATGCTGGAAGAAAATATGTGAGACTTGAGTATTGATAAGACATTTATGAGCATTACTAACAAACAGTCTTCCACTGAGTATCACACGCTTAGGGTAGTGGTTAGCACGCTCGGCCCACAACCGAGAGGGCCCGGGTTCGAGTCCCGGGCGCGGCGAGGCAAATGGGCAAGCTTCTTAATGTGTATCTAGCCGCTGTTCACCTAGCAGAAAGTAGGTACAGGACGTAATTCGAGGGGTTGTGGCCTCGTTGTCCCGGTATGTACTGTGTGGTATGGTCTCAGCCCTACCCGAAGATCGGTCTATGAGCTCTGAGCTCTCTCTATAGGGAACGGCTGGCTGGGTGACCAGCAGGCGACCGTTGTGAATAAAACACACACGAATTCTCTGGCATTATTGTTATATATATATATATATATATATATATATATATATATATATATATATATATATATATATATATATATATATATATTGATCCTTACTTCAATACAAGACTGATCCACCAGTCGTTATTTCTTATCATCACCACGATCTTTGTACTGCTGCAGTTCTCGAACCAGTATTTTGAAACGATATATTTTCCCATAAGAGCTAATTTCAAAGACAACGTAGATGATCATTTGTGTTCACATAATATTTTTTCACGTTGGTGATGGTAAATTCTTCTTAAACTATCACTAGAATCATAAAGACACCCTATAAAACCTATATAACTTCTGCTAATACCTGTTAAAAGCAGTAAATGAGAAAAGACGCCGAAATGTTTGAGAATGCGATACTTGGATCTATTGAGGAGAAAACTCTGATAAACAAGTATCATGTGGAGGGCAGAAATTATTACTATGTCCCTGGGTGAGAGAGAGGCGTCAGTCTGAAGCTCACTTTAACATGAGGTTCAAGAGTCAGTCCTTGGGTAACGCCGAGTCGCTTTTCCCCCGCACATATATTCGTGTTGCCTTGTTGCCCAAAACTCTATCTAGCAGTGACGTCTTGTTCCTCTTGCGCATATTCTGCACTTCTTTGAATACCTCGTGGAAAGCGTTCGCCACCTGCAGCACGTGTTCCGACGCTGCCACTTCACAGAAGAAACATTCCAGGTCTTTGGCCAAGATCTCACCTGCAACAATTTAAATAGTAGTTAGTGTCTACTAGATCACCAACAACAGTAATACGTAACGGTGCAAAATACTGCTTAGGGAAGTGTGTGTGTGTGTGTGTGTGTGTGTGTTTCAGTAAAATAGTTTCACTTCACAGGTACATCATAGAATTACTCCAAATGTACATACACAGTATATGTACGTACATATGCATACATACACACATACATACATGCATACATACATACATACATGCATACATATAACATGAGTGATTCTATATTTCCAACAAGGAAAAGAAGATTTTAATATCTTGGTTAGGCTAGGAGGAGGTAGCAGACACCTACTCAGATAGGTCCAATAGCGCAAGTTCTAACCAAGGATATCCTTGGTTCTAACCTGGATCAATTCTAGCCTGGCCTGTTCTGCTCCGGAGGATGCTGTGAGCTCTTGTGAAAGCTAGTGTGAACTCTCTGAACGTTTCCCTTAGTGTCTCACAACACAAGGGGATGGTCACTGCCTATTGCATATGTATGTATTTTTATATGGATTTTTATATGGATCTGTATGTATTTGTACAATATATTTTTTATTGCATATGTATGCACGATATATTTTCCTCATACAATGATGTCCCCATTACACTTTTCGTTTTTCCTTATTCTTTGATCTCATTATATTAGTAGTGATATGGATATTTGATTGTACAGTATGTTCCTCGTGCAATGACCCCATCACACTTTTCTTAACTACTTATTCTCTTTATTATTAAATTAGCTCCTATTTCTAGAAGTTACATCCAAACTTGTACACTTCTAGTTTTGTAGTTTAAGTTTCATGCCCGAAAAGCTATGCTTACACATGGGCTGTCTACCAGCAGACTACCAACAACAACATGTATAAGTTTATCATGTAATATTTATGTGTAGACATAATAAAGTGTTTAAAGTGTTTATTCTCTAAAGACAACTCTCTTCCTCTACACTAAACCGCATGCACTTTCCGCACACACACACCCTTCACTTAATTAAAAAAAGAAAAGAAAAAATGGCGACTGTAACACCAGCCTCGGAGTTCTCTTCTGGGAAGGGGACCATGTAAATTATGTCCCCAGGTCGGACGGATCTTTTGGTGTCGACCAGAAATGTCTTGAAATCTCCCTCACCTTTTTCTACATTAACTTCTGCAACATTCGTAGTCTCAGATCTAATATTCAATCTATAGAATACCACTTCTCCTCTTCTTAACCTCACCGAAACACAGGTGTTTAAAGCAACTAACAGTAGCTCCTTTTTTGTTTCCTCCTGCTTTCTCTATCCTCATTTTCTTTTCAAAGCTAGATGTTGCGTCTATGTACACAACGACTTAATATGCTCTCGTGCCCACGCTCTTGAATCTTTCGAATATTTCATCATCTGGCTTCGACTTGCAAGTCACTCTTACTAAATTTATCTGTGCTTTTTATCTTTCCCCAAACTCCTCTGACTATAGTAAATTCTTTAACCATTTAACTTCCAAAGCGGAGCACATTCTGTCTCTCTAACCCTTTGCGGAGATTTTCATCCTTGGAGACTTCAATGTTCTCTACCAGCTATGCGTTTTTTTCTCCCTTCACTGACCACCCTAGTGAACTATCCTTTGACATTGTTATCCTCCATGACCTGGAGCAACAGGTGCAACACCCTACTCGCATTCCTGACCGCCTTGGAGATATTCGCAACTTTCCCTTCCTTTTCCTTACCTCTAATCCTTCTGCTTATGCTGTTACCCTATCTTCTCCATTGGGCTCCTCCGATCACAATCTCATATCTGTATCTTGTCCTATTTCTCCAATGCCTCCTCAGGATCTCCCAAAGCAGAGACGCTCCAGATGTTTTGCTTCTGCCAGTTGGGGGAGCTGAGAAGGTATTGTGCAGGTTTTCCCTGGAATGTTTCTTCTGTGAAGTGGCAGCGTCGGAACACGTGCTGCAGGTGGCGAACGCTTTCCACGAGGTATTCAAAGAAGTGCAGAATATGCGCAAGAGGAACAAGACGTCACTGCTAGATAGAGTTTTGGGCAACAAGGCAACACGAATATATGTGCGGGGGAAAAGCGACTCGGCGTTACCCAAGGACTGACTCTTGAACCTCATGTTAAAGTGAGCTTCAGACTGACGCCTCTCTCTCACCCAGGGACATAGTAATAATTTCTGCCCTCCACATGATACTTGTTTATCAGAGTTTTCTCCTCAATAGATCCAAGTATCGCATTCTCAAACATTTCGGCGTCTTTTCTCATTTACTGCTTTTAACAGGTATTAGCAGAAGTTATATAGGTTTTATAGGGTGTCTTTATGATTCTAGTGATAGTTTAAGAAGAATTTACCATCACCAACGTGAAAAAATATTATGTGAACACAAATGATCATCTACGTTGTCTTTGAAATTAGCTCTTATGGGAAAATATATCGTTTCAAAATACTGGTTCGAGAACTGCAGCAGTACAAAGATCGTGGTGATGATAAGAAATAACGACTGGTGGATCAGTCTTGTATTGAAGTAAGGATCAATATATATTATATATATATATATATATATATATATATATATATATATATATATATATATATATATATATATATATATATATATAAAACAATAATGCCAGAGAATTCGTGTGTGTTTTATTCACAACGGTCGCCTGCTGGTCACCCAGCCAGCCGTTCCCTATAGAGAGAGCTCAGAGCTCATAGACCGATCTTCGGGTAGGGCTGAGACCATACCACACAGTACATACCGGGACAACGAGGCCACAACCCCTCGAATTACGTCCTGTACCTACTTTCTGCTAGGTGAACAGCGGCTAGATACACATTAAGAAGCTTGCCCATTTGCCTCGCCGCGCCCGGGACTCGAACCCGGGCCCTCTCGGTTGTGGGCCGAGCGTGCTAACCACTACCCTAAGCGTGTGATACTCAGTGGAAGACTGTTTGTTAGTAATGCTCATAAATGTCTTATCAATACTCAAGTCTCACATATTTTCTTCCAGCATCAAAAGTGTATTATTCACTTCCGTTACTGTGATACCCAATATTGACACATTTTCACTATCACTAAATGAAGGCACGTGCAGGAAGCTCACACACACGTAAATGGATGTCATTAATAATTGGGTTTCATTTAATAACTAGATGACTCAATTCAAATATTTAATACTTTGTTTTAAATAGTGTTGAGTCAAAAAGGGAGCTTTAAAAGATTAGATAAATCTATGGATGAGGATGATAGGTAGAATTAGGTAGCTTTATTCATACAGGGACTGCTACGCGTAGCCCTGTCGGCTTCTTGCAGCCTCCCTCATTTTCTTATATTATCATATAAACTACAGTTAAAGAAAAAAAACTATCCACAGTGTAATGGAAGAGCAAGTTGTCATACATATACGATTATTCTGTATTTAACGTTTTTTTAAGGAAAGGTATAAGTGTTTGTTGGTGTTGTAATGTTAGAGGAAAGCTAAATAGTTACAGTGCAAAGGAAGAGAGAAGTGTAATCCATGGTTATTGTTGTTTGTAGGTAATGGTATAAATGTTTGCTGGTGTGGTGATGCATTGTATGTATAGAGTAAGGTAGGTGCAGGCGCAGTGTGGTGAAGCAAAACAAGAGGATTATGGATGATAAATTTGTCACAAGAATTGTACAAATTTTCAAAAGATTCATACATTTTATCCTTTTATACAAGCTTAGCGAAATGATGAATCTTTGAAGCGTGATTTAATTAACATGATGGAAACTAAATAAATATAATGAAGCAAATGAATAAGACTGGGACTGTCAAGAAACTATGATACCTTTCACAAGATGAATGATTAACAAATTGTTTTCTCCACCTATAACTTCTGCCAGAAAAAGCGTTTCATTATCCAGAAAAATTGACCGATACATGGGAATATTTTTTTCTTACACATCTTAAGCGGACATTATCGTAATGGTAAGAGCAGATGGAGGAAAATGACTCGTAAAGTCATGGAAATGCATATTACTGGTATAATCTGCCTAACCAGCCTGACGGAACTGGTATACTACAATCATGGTCTTACTTGTCACAAATCATGTGACCTTTTAATACCCCTTTCTGCTGTGATACGCACTTACTATAGTCTTACTTTTCCTCTTTATCTAAAGAAAACTATGAAGTCGAAACTGAGCATGATACCAAGCACCATGGCCTTCTGGGACAACATGACTAGTGAGTGCTTGGGTGAGCAGCTCAGACACAGCCACCAAGGGCAACATTGTTAAACGTTTTTTTACATTTTAACTCGCCTATTTATGATAGGGCTTGATAAAAGCTGTTGGGATTTCTACGGATGTCTGCATTATTCTTGTGATAGTTTATCAACGATTCTGTGTCAACTGTAAAGATCTCTATAGCCTGTGAAAACAATACTGATAAGACAACAAAACGTCTTAATATGAGGGTCCCAGACCTGATAGGTAATATGGTGTTATAAACATTAAAACAATTGACATTATTTAGTTTTACTTTCATTTACCCAATCTGCTCTTATGTTTTAACTCCTTACACTGAAAGTGTTCTTTGCACAGGCGCTACTGTAGTAAAAAATTATAACAAGCGTCATGTTAAAATTGTCATGACCTTCATAAAGAGATAGTATTATCAATAGTATCTTTTATCTCGCAAAACCTCCCATAAGTCTGAGTCAGTTTTGGTAAAGCCAGTCACGGGCAGACAGCCTTCATCAGAAGCGAGCCACCACTTCTCACACCTGCCTCCCAACCATCGTTAGTACTCCTGTGTAAGTTTCACATTGTAATGAGTTGTTATGATGCAGGAAGTCAGCTCCCTTACGTATGAGATAACAATAGATATGTTATCAATACAAGTTGCCAGTATGATCATGGAGTGGGGTAAGAATTAAGAAATGCTGAAAGTAAATAACAAGGGTAACAGGAAATAATCTTTCTCGATCACAATTTACATTAACAATAATTAATAGAAAAATAAGTTTAGACAAGAGCGTCATGCACCACATTTACTGCACTAAATAATTCACAAATGAATAACAGGGAATCCTAAAATAATTGCATAAGAATAGTGGATTTTTTTTTCAACCAAAAAATTATAATTTATCGTAACGAAAGATGCGTGCATGGCACATACATCCATTACAAAGGGCAATTATTTCCAAATTTGTTACAAAACATCAAAAGTTACATTGAAGCGTAATCCTGCCACATAAAAGATTGGTGCCGTGAAAACTTTGCCTCTGTGAATATTCCCCAGGATAATTCTTACAGAAATATTATTGATATCGACTATCTCTGCATCAAAAACAGGATTTCGGTGTACTTCACAAATTGAATCTACCTTATAGACACTAGATCGAAAGTCACACCTATCTAAACTGACAAGCCAAAAATTTCTTCGTTAATAGATCTAACTTAACTTAGCTCTAACTCTCCTCGTGACTTCTGGAACTTAGCCAAAAACATCTCCAATAATTTTAGTCTGTTCATCTTTTCATGCTTGATTTCAGCCTGATGGCAGCACTGCCATCTCACCAATTTCTAAAGATGAACATTTCACTCAAACCTTTGCTAGAAAATCTGCACTGAGTGATTCAGAGTTTGTTCTTCCTTTTCTTCCCCCCTCTGACTAGTTCGTGCCACCCATAAGGATCCTTTGCAGAGACGTTTTCCATCCCTTCGATGGCCCTAATCGTTGATTTTTTTTTTTATTTATTTTTTTTTTTTTTGTAAGAGGGGAGAGCCGACCAAGGGCAACAAAACCGATTAAACAAAAAGGACCACCGAAGGGTCAAGAGAGTTTACCAAAAGAATTGGATTTGTCTTGAAACCTCCCTCTTAAATGAGTTTAGGTAATAGATAGAAGTAAATACATAAGCAGGCAAGGAGTCCCAGAGTTTATCAGAAAAAAGAATGAATGATTGAAAGTTAGAGAGGTAGACAGAATGGAGATGAGAGAAAGTATAAAGTATTACACAGTGAGAGCACAGGAAGAGGGGAAGGATGCAGTTAGAAAGATTGAAGATCAGTTGGCATGAAAATAGCAGTAGAAGATATCATGAGATATTTTTGCGGCGGTGAGAAAGAGGTTGAAGACAATGTACGAGTAGGAGGAGAGGAATGATGAAACGAAAAGTTTTTAATAAACCTCATCTAATAGATCAATATGAGTGGAACACACTCATACATGTGAGTACTCCATGCATATGGGCGGATAAGGCTACATACAGAGTTAGAGCTGAGAGGTAAGAAAAACTGGCGGAGAAGACTCAGAACGATTAACTTCAGAGCTGTTTTAGCTAGACAAGAAATATGAAGTTTCCAGTTTAAATTATAAGCAAAGAATAGACCAAGGATATTCAGTGCACAAGCGGAAGACAATTGAGTGTTACGTTGTCTGGAAGGTTGTGTCGAGTCGATAAATAAGTTGAGCTTTTAAGCATTGAACAATACTAATCTCTCAGCCCCGATCAGATATTTTAGAGTCAGACGTTCTGTGGCGTCCCTGCATGATCTGCTTAGGTTACTTCTTGAAGGTTTGATCGTTTCAGAAAAAAAGGAATGGAAAGGTGTAGGATGATATCAATGTAGAAGTAGATAGGAGAAGAGGTTTGGTATAGCAGATCATTGGTGAATAATAGGAGGAAAGTGGATGACAGGAGAAAACCTTAAGTAGCGCTATTGTAATAGATTTAAGAGAGCAACAATGGCCGTCCACCACAATAGCAATAGAACGGTCATAGAGAAAACTTGAAATGAAGTTGCAGACAGCTTAGAAGCCGTAGGACAGTGGTTCCCAAACTTTTCTGGTCGTTACCCACTTTTCATACAAGATCCTTGTCCATGCCTGCCCCCCCCCCCCCAAACACACACACACACAACCATAACCCGTGACTACCGTGACTCTACAGTCACTCATTAGGTCCATATAAAAACCACTCTAGCAAATCATGTAATTTTATTGATTCCATTTGCTATTTTTTCTTTTGTTAATTATTAATAAAGAAATTTGTATTTTGCCTTTGCTGAATCTCATATAATTATTGAAATGGTACTAAAGAAGTAATATAATGCACATTAAAAAACTCATACGTAGAGTAACTTAAAATTGCATTATTGTGAAAAGCTGTTTCAGCAATAAAAAAAAAAAAAAAAAAAAAAAATCCCACTGGATTGAAAAAGTGTATTAATCCCACGCAATGTGATCTGATCTTTGAATCTTACAAATCTGATAACTATGTAATTCTGAAATGAAATGCTATCATAGGGAGTCATAATTAACTGTCACAACCATGCCCTTCAGTGGCCACGCACCCACCTCCTCCCAGATCATTTGCTTCTGGACGTTCATGCCAGGTTCATGTTTCCTTCACTTTTGAATCCCCATTCTATTCAGTGTGAGGGGTGATGTTGCAGATTATCAACAACTTTCTTGATTCTTTGTTTTGTTTCACTTAAAGCACACCGTTGGTCATGCTTCACTTCAAGTCTGTTGCGATATTTCGTTTTAATGTGGAGTAGTTGAGAGAATGCAACCTCACAGGAATAAGTTGATGAAAATGGTAGGTGGTGGTAAAAAGCTAAGTCACATAAGTTTGGGTATGAAGCTGCCTTTGATGACCAAAATACTGTGAGAGATTCAGTTTCAAACTTCATCTTAGCTCCTGATTCCTCCTGAAGTGTCAACAATTCAGTTTGGCCATCATCATTGTCATCAGGAATGCATGTCACTGGAGGGGGCCTTTACTAGCCGAGAAGTTAGGCTTTGGATATCTGGGAAGTATCTTTTAAATTCCCCTTCCAAGACCTCAAGATGTTGGGTAATCAAGTTCTGCGTAGCAGCATCACACTCCACAAGTTCTGACACTGTCTCCAGCATTGCCAAGTTTCCCATTCCAACTTTGCACCTCCAATTCTCCATCTTACGAATGAAAGCTTTGATTTTGTCCACAAAATCGATTATCAAGCTTCCTTTCCCTTGGAGTTCCAGGTTTAGTGTGTTCAACTGTCTAAATATGTCAACAAGATGGGCTAGGTATTTCGAAGCTATCTGCAGACCATGTTGACAGCAAATCTTGCTTGTTCTGTATTCTGAGAAAGAGGCTGATCTCTTCTCTGAGCTCAAATACACGCTGAACTACATTTCCTTTTGATAGCCAGCGAACTGCTGTATGAAATAGGAGGATCTCATGAGGTGCATCCATATCTTGGCAGAGTCTCTTGAAAAGGTGTGTGTTAAGAGCACTGCCTTTACAAAGTTAACTGTTCTTATAATTGTATTCAGAGTGTCCTGTAATTCTGAGGGTAGCGTCTTTGATGCAAGAACTTGCCTGTGGATCATGCAATGAAGAGGGATAGCATTTGGTGCTTTTTGTTTAACTCTTGTAACAAAACCTGACTGAGAACCCAACATGGCTGGAGCCCCGTCTGTGCATATCCCACAGAGATTGCCCCAGTCAAGACCTTCAGATTCAAAGAATTCTGTAAGTTTCTGCATTACATCTTCACTTTTTGTAGATTGTTCAAGAGGCTCACAAAACAAGAATTCCTCCTTCAGATCCTCATCATGAACATATCTTACAAAAGCCAGGAGTTGTGAGCAGGACTGGATGTCAGTGGACTCATCAAGTTGAATACTGAATAATCCAGCTCTTTTAATTTCCTGTATCACCTGCTCTTTGATGTCATCAGATATTTGGGAGATTCGGCGTTGCACTGTATTATTTGAGAGTGAAATAGCATTCAGCTTTTCAGGACTTTTCTCACCCAAAACAAGCTTTACCATTGTTTTGGCCCATTGCAAAATTAATTCCTTCTTTTTCTTTGATATTTCAAGGGATAAAAGGAATGATGCCTCCACTACAGCAGCATTTTGTTGATGAAAGGAAGCACTGGCATCAAGTCGCTCTCTCTTCATGTTCAATTCTTGTCGACTAAAGAAAGAACGATCTTTGCCAACATGTTGAGGATGCTTGGTTTCCAGATGTAACCTAAGCTTACTGGGCCTTAGTGATTCAGCTGTGAGTATTTTGTGACAAATCACACACTGAGGCTTCACTATACCTTTATCAGTGATGCTTGTAAATCCAAAATCCAGGTAGTTGTCATCATAATTGCGTTTCTTATTAGAAGCCATCACTGTACCTGCAATGTACAAACAAGAAACTGCTATTTCTAACACCGCTAACATATGTCATCACCCATGATTAGAATAATAAAATTATAAATATGAGGTTGAAAGGAAGTTAGATTTTAAGTTACAAAAAAGTTATAGAATGTGCATAAATACGGCAGATATTATTTACCTTCTTAATATACTTCATGATGCAGGGCTTACTTACCATTAAAGTGGTATTGATGTTGGCTTAAGTTCATATAATACTGAAGTATTCACAGGTGGGATGAAATTGATTATATGGGGAGGCACACACGGTGATCAATGTTGCAACTGTGAATGTCTGGTTAACTGAATAATATGAACATCCTTGCTGATACGTGAGATTCAAGGCCAGAATACACAGCTTAGGAAGCCTTGGATTAGAATTATGTTGAGTTAAAATTATCTTGCTTCTCTAATGCATCCCCATGTCTTGTTTTATGTCAAGAACACAGAATCATATTAAAAAAAAAAAAAGGGGACGTATTACTCATGTGTCTGGCAGCAAGGCATTGCACAAACCTGTACTGAACCTGTACGTAAGTTCCCTCCACTCCCTCCTGGCTACCTACCCGCTAAACACCTTTGGTTTTATTTATGCATAGCCTCAGATTATGGCCCCCCTACATTCTTCTATATGGCCCCCCCAGGGGGCCATGGCCCTCAGTTTGGGAACCATTGCCGTAAGAAGTTATAGTTTGAAGATCAAGGCTTTGTGCCAGACTCTATCAAAATCTTTTCATATGTCTAAGGCAACAGCAAAACTCTCACTAAAATTTTTAAAAGAGGATGACCAAGACTCAGTAATAGAGCGATCTTGACGGATGCCGTAATTGGCAATCAGATTGTAAAGTGATAGATATTTAAGACTCTTTATATTGAAAATGTTATACTTGCCCTATATAACTCATTGGTGCTTCCTAAACTCGAATATTCTGTACACTTCTGGTCACCATACAGCAAAAAAAAAAAAAAAAAAAAAAAAAAAAAAAAAAAAAAAAAAAAAAAAAGACTGAAAAACTGGAAAAGCTACAGCGTAGAGTTACTAAAATTATTCTAAGACTGAAAATAAGTCGTATGTGGAACAACTGGAAGAACTAAATTTATTCATCTTAACAAAGCGCAGGATAAGAGGCGACCTAATTGAGGTTTTCAAAAATTTTAAAGGATATAGCGATCTTGACGCTAATAAGTATTTTAACATTGATTATTCGAACATAACAAGGAATAATGGATTCAAGATTATACCTGTTATACACCACCACTAGTTCCACACCAGCGGCACTCACACCGCAAGCAGTGGCGTGTACCAAGAACACAGAAGGGCCATAACCAAAGGCATTCAGAGCAAGCGTCCATGACAAACAGAAACACAGAGATGTCCACATTTCCACTTTATTACAGGCACAGGGGAAACTGCCAGGCACATGCAGGGGCCTGCGGGATCACAGCACACAGCCAGGCACAAAATAAGTCCACAATAACCACCCCAAATGGTGAACTAGGAAGGGAAACCGAGAGAGACAGCAGAGCGACTACTCACAGCAGACTACCCAGGCCGCCGGCCGGGACAGGCGACGCCGCGCCCTCGCTAAAACTCATCTTACATAATTTATAATGTTGCACCATGCCAGCGTAACATACACAAAAGCTTCAAATCGCATGAGGCCAAACATTTCTCTTTAACCGAATTGTTATTATCTGGAATAGACTTACTACAGAACCTGTAAACAACAATTCTATTGCATAATTCAAAAGCAAAATTGATAAATATTTAAAGCTAACCCCCAGGAAACTCTCTTCTTGTCCGAATGATTTACACACGTATCTCCTAACGATATTATTGTTTTGTGTATTATTATTATTTTTTTTCCTTTCAAACAGACATGTAGAGTTAGACATAGACATGCAGATAAGCTAAACAGTAGAATTTCCTTTCATCCTTTCCTAGGAAAATTCCATGTCAGTTCTTTCATACTGTACTGTAATTTCCCAACTATTTTTCATGCCAGCGAAAGATAGGAGTGGTGAGTGGGGAGGAGCCTTCTCCTGTACTGCCGTCTCCCTTCCCTGTACCTACTTAGAAATAGTTGCCAAGTAGCCTTGAAAGGAGCAAAAGATCTGTTGCTGTTTGGCTTTCCTCAGAATTCCTTTGTATTCTCCCTCTGTTAATAATTTTAGGAGTCATACACCCTGACTGGATACCCACCAGCTGAACCATATTCGTATACATTGCACTGACCAGCAATCCAGAAATTGTCACTTTCTTCAAGACATGGATGAAATATCAGGTAAGCCAGCTGTATGAATAAATAACATGTGGTTAAATTCCTTTAAATCATACTAACCTATGTTGCATGCCATATTAGTTACAAAATATAGGTAAAATAGGTTCATGAATGTGTGATAGAAATTCGTCACATTCGGCACGGTAAAGGTGTTCATATTTTTTTCTGGATTCATATTTTTCAATGTATTTCTCCTTTTACTTTCTTTGCTTTAGGCTTAACACAAGAAACTAAGGAATAATTTAGATATAGATGCACTTAATTTTGTTTATTTATCTCCATTTGTTAATCTACAATGTCCTTTTGCAATATGCAATTTGAGTACCCATTACCAAGGATCCTTACCTATAATATTGTTGGGTACAACCATGCAAACTCTCTTGTGTTAAAAGAAGGTCTATCCGAATGACAGATGCAGGGTAAAGTCTACCGGGCCCCTACATCTGTGAGGGCATGAGCAATGGTCACCATGTCATAAACATCTCCAGCAGACTGCAGTGCCCGTTGTAGAGGTTACTCCGGTTGGTGAACATATAATGCGACTAAGGCTGAAGCATAATCTAACCTTAATGCCTGATGTTGCACTGTACTCTCCTACCAAGACGTATGAAACTGAAGAGAAGGAAATGTTCTACGTTAAACTCGATTCTGTGCTGAATCAGTGTCCCTGTTGTGATGCACTCATTGTCTTGGGCGTCATTAATGCTGTCACTGGCACTGAGAGAGCTGGCTATGAACTATGTTTTGGCACCCATGGCTCTGGTACCAGAAAGAACAGTAGCTCTTTCATTCTAAATCTTGCAAGATCCAGAAGGCTGAGAATTGCATGTCTTGGTATCAGAGACCAGTGCTACAGCGCTGGACTTTGTGCCAGACGGATAGTGAAGGATACCGACCATATCCTTGTTTGTACTTATTAGAAGATCCTCCAGAACTGCAGGGTTTTTCGGAGAGTTGAGTTCTTTGCATTTGATCACAGGCTTGTTGTTACTATACTCAAATTTCATGTCAAGTCCAGAAAGCCTCCAAGATATGACCACTCCGTGTTTCATCTTGAGAAACTGAAGGACCATGTGCTCAAGAGTATGTGGTGACAGTTCTACGTGGAAAACTGCACTTTTTAATGTCCTTTAAACACCGACTTTTTTTTTTTTTTTTTCTTTTTACTTTCTTTGAGTGTCCTCTCATCTGTCTAGTTTCTTCCTTCAACATTACCAGGTCCTGATTATCCAGCTTCTCAATGCCATTTTACTATCTTATTGTTATGATGTCCCCCCCCCCCCCCCGACTTACTCAGAGAGGCAGGAATACAGTTAAAGGCAAGGCACAACTTCTTTACCTAACTGGCACACAAGAGTTAATACAGGATGGCACACAGTACTTATACCACAACACAAACAGGGCAGGAACACGTCCTCAGGGAGAGCAGCAGGCGCTCTCAGCCTCAGGGAGAGCGTCCTCAGGGAGAGCGGCAGGCGCTCTCATCCTCAGGGAGAGGCCAAGCGGGGCAGGCTGGCGTCCTCTCACACTCCCCACTCGGTAGCAACTTCTTCCTCTCTCGCCTCTCCCCTCGGCCCTCACTGGCACTCCTGTCGCCGCCCGCCGGGCCCGGCGGGTCGGCGG
>CM035200.1:7499212-7504212 GCA_020233015.1 Callinectes sapidus | reverse complement strand
CACGCAGCGAGACGTCGGGCAGCATGTCCACCAGAGGTTGGGGTGGACGGAGGAAGGCGAGGTGCAGTCGTGCAAGGAGGAATTCTTGCTGGAAAGTCCTGCTACCGTGGACTCGGTGAAGCAGAGGGAGAAGCTGCACATACAAGACGGTGTGTGGCAGAGGCACTTGAGGGATGCAGCGACACAGCATGCCCACCCGGTGTTTGGGCGGACGGAGGAAGGCGAGAAGTCGTGCGGGGAGAAGCAGCACGTGCAAGACGGCGTGTTGCAGAAGGGCGTGGAGGATGCAGCGACACAGCAGACGTGGCTGCTGGTAAACCCTTTCGTCCTGCAGGTTGAGTTGCTGGAGGAGGCCCATGCTGGCGTCTCTGGTGGGCACCAGGGGCGCAGGAAGGCTCTGTGTAGCCTGTGCCGACGCCTGTGCTGGGTTGGCATGAGGCATGAGGTGGAGTGGTGCGAGCTGTACCACGTTTACGTCGCCGAGAAGGAATCTGAGCGACGTACCAGAGCAGCGCTGAGGTGGTACCAGTTTGGCGCTCCCTGGGAGGGGATGGCGGTGGATGTCCCCGGGGCACGGCCTTGTATGCCCCAAGGTAACTGCCGCTACCTCCCTGAGGCTACTGGACGACCACCTGGGGAAGAGCTACCACAGACGTCGCCTGAGGCTGTGGCGGCGTGGCAGCGGCAAGGTGGAGAAACGCTGGGGACGTAGAGAAGCGTCAGCAGGTATAGAGGCCCAGACAGCGAGGTGGAGGACGAGGCTGCGATGGGTGGATAGCAGAGCGCGCGTGAGGGGACAACAGATGACGAGCGTGAGTGAGCCGCTTGTCTCGCCCCCTCAGATCGAGGAAGAGACCTGTGGTGAAGGGACTACAGGTGAGGAGCGAGCATGAATAGTCGGGTCGACTATTTTGTGGGGGGAGGGTAGTGTTGCGGCGGCGCTTAGTGTGAAGATAGCGTTGGCAATGCTACCAGATTGGCAATGATGATATTGGTGCAGAAGTGGTAGTGAGGGCTGGAGTTTGCGGCCAGGTGGATATCTTGTGCCTGATTGGCCAGTAGAAGGGACGCGACTAGGACGCGGCTAGAGGGGCGACACAAGGGAAAGGGGGGCTGTTGTCAGCAAATAGTTTCGGCCCGCCGGGTCCGGCGGGCGGCGACAGGAGTGCCAGTGAGGGGAGAGAAGAGAGAAGAAGAGGGCGGGGCCCAGTGAGGTGAGAGGACGCCAGCCTGCCCCGCTCTCCCTGAGGATGAGAGCGCCTGCCTGTCTCCCTGAGGACGTGTTCCTGCCCCGCTCTCCCTGAGGATGAGAGCGCCTGCCTGTCTCCCTGAGGACGTGTTCCTGCCCCGCTCTCCTTGAGGATGAGAGCGCCTGCCTGTCTCCCTGAGGACGTGATCCTGCCCTGTTTGTGTTGTGGTATAAGTACTGTGTGACATCCTGTATTAACTCTTGTGTGCCAGTAAAGTAAGGAAGTTGTGTCGTGCCTTTAACTGTATTCCTGCCTCTCTGAGTAAGTCTGGGGTCTGTGGGTCTGTACCTCGCTCCCCTTGCTAGCCACGAATCTTCGCCGAGAAGTGTCCCTGTGTGTGTGTGCTGCCGACCCCGTCCTGTATGCTGTCCTGAGGGTGACGCTGTTGGTACTTGGTAAGAGTGTACCTGTCATCGCCTTGGAAGCTGTGTGTTGGTGTGTGTGGACAGGGGGGGGGCAGCATAACAAGTGGTGTCAGGAGTTTTGGGGATAGTTTTGGCTAGCGAGATTGCCGGGTACAAGGCACCATGGCGGACTCAGACTCGAGAGGCAGTGAGAAGCCGGAAGGCAGGTTTGAAAAGGCTGGAAGCCTTGCTCGTTGAGTTTGCACAGAAAATGGAACAGGGGTTCAGTGAAATTAAACAGGACATTAGGGCAGTGGTGGTGCAATTGGATCGGTCGATAGAGGAGTTCAGGGAGGAGCGCGTGGCAACGAGACGACGTTGTGAGGAAAGCACTGAAGTCGTCCGGAGCAGAGTGAAGGAAATTGTGGCAGCCCAATCCCCTGTGTCAGACCAGCAGTTGTGTGGCGTGACAGGCCACTGTGAGCTGAGAGTCTCTGTTGCCGACATGGAAGAACCCTGTCTGTTGGGGCTGGACTCCCTGTTTGGGAATGCAGCGTGTGATGACCTCGGAAGGATGCAGCGGAAGGTACGTGAAGTCGTACCACTGATCCTTGAGGATGCTGTTAAACAGGTCGAGAGCCCCGTGACGAGTTCGGATGTCGAGGAGAGACTGGAGCTGAACTGCGGAGTCTTGAGGGAACGTGAGGCAGCGGGCGCCACTGAAGAAGGCGGTGGAGGCCATGCAGCGGTGAACAGCTGCGGTGATGAGGACGGCGGCGCGGGGAAGATGGAGAGCGGGCAGGACGGGCAGAGCGAGGCTGGCGAGCAGCGAGACGTCGGGCAGCATGTCCACCAAAGGTTTGGGCGGACGGAGGAAGGCGAGAAGTCGTGCGGGGAGAAGCAGCACGTGCAAGACGGCGTGTTGCAGAAGGGCGTGGAGGATGCAGCGACACAGCAGACGTGGCTGCTGGTAAACCCTTTCTCCCTGCAGGTTGAGTTGCTGGAGGAGGCGCATGCTGGCGTCTCTGGTGGGCACCAGGGGCGCAGGAAGACTCTACTGTGCCGACACCTATGCTGGGTTAGCATTGGACATGAGGTGGAGTCGTGCAAGCTGTACCACGTTTACGTCGCCGAGAAGGAATCTGAGCGACGTACCAGAGCAGCACTGAGGTGGTACCAGTTTGGCGCTCCCTGGGAGGGGATGGCGGTGGATGTCGCCGGGGCACGGCCTTGTATGCCCCAAGGTAACCGCCACTCCCTCCCTGAGGCTACTGGACGACCACCTGGGGAGGAGCTACCACAGACGTCGCCTGAGGCTGTGGCGGCGTGGCAGCGGCAAGGTGGAGAAACGCCAGCGACGGGGAGCGTCAGCAGGTGGAGAGGCCCAGACAGCGAGGTGGAGGACGAGGCTGCGATGGGTGGATAGCAGAGCGCGCGTGAGGGGACAGCAGACGACGAGCGTGAGTGAGCCGCTTGTCTCGCCCCCTCAGATCGAGGAAGAGACCTGTGGTGAAGGGACTACAGGTGAGGAGCGAGCATGAATAGTCGAGGACGACTATTTTGTGGGGGGAGGGTAGTGTTGCGGCGGCGCTTAGTGTGAAGATAGCGTTGGCAATGCTACCAGATTGGCAATGATGACATTGGTGCAGAAGTGGTAGTGAGGACCTGAGTTTGCGGCCAGGTGGATATCTTGTGCCTGATTGGCCAGTAGAAGGGACGCGACTAGGACGCGGCTAGAGGGGACCAGGGAAAGGGGGGCTGTTGTCAGCAAATAGTTTCGGCCCGCCGGGTCTGGCGGGCGGCGACAGGAGTGCCAGTGAGGGGAGAGACAAGAGAGGAAGAGGTTGGGGCCCAGTGAGGTGAGAGGACGCCAGCCTGCCCCGCTCTCCCTGAGGATGAGAGAGCATGCCCCGCTCTCCCCTGAGGACGCGAGCCTGCCCCGCTCTCCCTGAGGATGAGAGAGCATGCCCCGCTCTCCCCTGAGGACGCGAGCCTGCCCCGCTCTCCCTGAGGATGAGAGCGCCTGCCTGTCTCCCTGAGGACGTGATCCTGCCCTGTTTGTGTTGTGGTATAAGTACTTTGTGACATCCTGTATTAACTCTTGTGTGCCAGTAAAGTAAGGAAGTTGTGTCGTGCCTTTAACTGTCTTCCTGCCTCTCTGAGTAAGTCTGGGGTCTGTGGGTCTGTACCTCGCTTCCCTTGCTAGCCACGAATCTTCGCCGAGAAGTGTCCCTGTGTGTGTATGCTGCCGACCCCGTCCTGTATGCTGTCCTGAGGGTGACGCTGGTGGTACTTGGTAAGAGTGTACCTGTCGTCGCCTTGGAAGCTGTGTGTTGGTGTGTGGTGGACAGGGGACCAGCATAACAATATATATGAGGCCCCTAGTGTTGAAAGGGCGAATCCAACAAAATCAGGTTTTGAGATATTGGCGTCTGAAGTAAGTTATTCACGCGCTAACTCCTTAGTGTTGTGGGGGCGAATCCAACAAAATGCTCTTTCGAGGTATCTGCATCTCAATATTTGCTAATTTAATACAGCTTGGCAACTAATTCCGTGTTCATTGTTGTTTATACTAATACATGTGTGTCATGCTATTATCATGGTACCTATAATTTTCTGAGTGCTAGGATTGGTGCCTCGCATGTCATCAGACACACACCCTGTGTCTGTACGTTTACAAAGTACACTACGTACTCTTTTTTCTGAGATACCATGAATACTAAGGAAAGCTGCACGGCATACTGCATAGTCAACATGAGAGTAGTGGATGTTGTAGCTGAGTGTACGGGTTTTACGAGAGACGTGACCCTTGACTGTAGGCCTCTTAATAGCTTTTTCTTTCACAAGCCCTCCTATATAGGCATTTTGCTTATCATAATCACCAATACTCCAGAAAGAGTTGAATATTTAATTTATTTTCTCATAGCCTAGCTTGTCAAAGCACCCACACTTGCAGGGCTCGCCAATTTCACGCTTAGGAACATCTTTCTTGGTCCAATAGCTTGTGTAGGTCTGGCCAAGATTACGTTTTGTCTTAGTTCTGTTCCTTTCCCATGTCTGAGGATCACGCTTCCTCTTCCTGGAGCGTCCACCTAACTCATAGTCACTATCACTCTTTGTGTTTTCCATTCAGGTGGTTTCTACAGGTAATTTCTCTGGATATTTAGTAAGCCGCATGCGATGTAAATGAAAGATCAGGCATGCTGGCAGCTGGCCGATTCTGGCGGGAAGGGATCTCATCTCATTGGCTGTGGGGAGGGGGAGGATGACGTCAGAGCGTACCGCGCCGCTCATTGGCTACCAGGGATGCGAGGTTCGCCTCTCCTACACTGTACCTCTTCTCGGTGCCTTCCAACCGCTTGGAAAAGTTTTGAGCATTAAGTCAGGATGTATCGCTATCTTCAAA
>CM035200.1:7444970-7446036 GCA_020233015.1 Callinectes sapidus | reverse complement strand
CTCTCTCTCTCTCTCTCTCTCTCTCTCTCTCTCTCTCTCTCTCTCTCTCTCTCTCTCTGCCAATTCTTACTCTTTATGTATTTTTAGATTCAAATGCAGACTTTTAAAACTGATTCTTCTCTTATGCTTCTATTTCGTGTACCATTTTTATCATCCTAACATTACTTACTCTCCTTCATGGTTCATCCTCATTCTCCCTCATCCCCGCTCTCTCTCTCTCTCTCTCTCTCTCTCTCTCTCTCTCTCTCTCTCTCTCTCTCTCTCTCTCTCTCTCTCTCCATTCCTCCCTCCCTCCCTCTCTCCCTCCCTCTCTCCCTCCTTTAGTTATGAGAAAGAAAGGCTGGGGAGATTAAAATATAACCGAGATGGAAACTCACATCATATAACTCGGAGGGGGCGACGAGTTATAAGGAACATAACTTACAACTCACAGATTTACAGGTTATAACCGAGCTAACTTACAATTTATCTACCAACTACATTAGGCTTAGGACCCTCCCTCTCCCTCTCCTCCTCCTCCTCCTCCTCCTCCTCCTCTTCCTTTCCTTCTGGTATTCGCATCTTCTTTCACACCTAATCTTCCTATCTTTCACTCTTTTCCGTGTGTGTGTGTGTGTGTGTGTGTGTGTGTGTGTGTGTGTGTGTGTGTGTCCCGCCCCAGGTCAAGCCAATAATGGGGGAAGTCTACAGGGAATGAAGAAAGAGAGCGAGTAATGATGCGAGGAAATGGGGGAGAAAAAGAAGAGGAAGATCAAGAAGAGAAAGGGGGATAGTAGCACGCACATGGAGGAATAAGAGGAGTATAGTCAAGGCCAATAATGAAAAATGTAAATATTAACTTGGCTCTCTCTCTCTCTCTCTCTCTCTCTCTCTCTCTCTCTCTCTCTCTCTCTCTCTCTCTCTCTCTGTCAGTAAACCAATTCTCTTCGTTTGCTTCAATTTTCCTCTCCCCGTATCTCTCTCTCTCTCTCTCTCTCTCTCTCTCTCTCTCTCTCTCTTCTATTTTCTTCCCTTCCTAATCTATCTTTCATTTTTCGCTTTTATTTTATTTTTTATTTATTTCTTT
>CM035200.1:7437470-7439970 GCA_020233015.1 Callinectes sapidus | reverse complement strand
CACACACACACACACACCCTTACGGAAATTTATTGAAAGAACCACCGTCTATATAATTAAAGACACGAAACCTTTACAGCGATACACAAAAGCTATCGTAACAAAGCATTATATAGCGTTACAGGTAGAGAGCACACGGGTCTGTCTGGATCCTGGTGTGTTTTTGCAATGTGAGCTTTAGGTGAGCTTTTGGATTCATGGGTCAGCTTTATGCTCAGGTGAGGGAGTAGGTTGACAAAGGCTGCTGGAGGGTTAACCTTGTGCGCCGGGATGGTGAAGGTGATGGAGGTAGAGGAGGTGGTGGTTGGAAGTGTGGAGGTGGAAGTGAAAATGGGGATAGAAGTAGTTGCTGCAGAGAAGGAGCTTTTTCCTGGACAATAACTTTAGGTGGGAATGCATCGGAGTAGTAGGAGAGGGAGGAGGAAGAGGAGGAGGAGGAGGAGGAGGAGGAGGAGGAGGAGGAGGGCGCTAATACCTCGCAACATTAAGCTCAATTCCGGCCTTGTTGTGAATATTTGGAAGCGCTCCTGGATATTGAGAGAGGAATATTAGATTAGCCGATCACCGGGGAACCCTCAATTAGTTTTTGGATTGGTTTTATCACGCGGTTCAATTGTGTTGTCCTGCGGGAGTGTTGTGGTGGTGGTGGCGGCGGCGGCGGTGGTGGGGTTATGTGGCGCGAGTTTGTGGTAGGAAGGTGGTATTATAAACTCCACAACTGCTACCTGGGTTATAGTGGCTGCGATGGCTGCAGTAGGAACATCGTAAGGCATTTATTGTTTAATCTTACCTTTACCCATTTACTTTTTTTCCTATTATAGAGCATTTGTGGTGCTGATAATGTTGGCAATGCTGAAGGTGGTGGTTATGGTGGCGGTGGTGGTGGTGGTGGTGGTGGTGGTGACCGTATCACGTATATTTGGCAATGTGGGCTGGCAATGGCTGTGGTGGTAATTACGTCCGTGTTGGTAGTTGTGGCGGTGACTGTAGGTGAGTGTAATTGCAATAATGGTAATGGTGATGGTGGTGGTGGTGGTAGTGGTGGTGGTAGTGGTGGTGGTGGTAGCAGTGGCGGTGGGGAGTGATGGTGATGGTGGTGTTGGTAAGAGGAGGAGGAGGAGGAGGAGGAGGAGGAGGAGGAAGAGGAGGAGGAGGAGGAAAAGCAATAACAGGGATGATCGTGGTAGCAGCAGTGGTGTTTGTTGTGAAGAAGGGAAGAGAAGGAGAGAGAGAGAGAAGGGATAGGGGGAGGAGAGTAAGAGGAGAGAAGAGAAGAGAGGAGAGGAGGGAGGGAGGAGAAGTGAGAGTAAGAGAAGGGGAGGTAATACTGTTAATGCTGTTTATTCCCTGACTCCGTTAATGGTTGGGGGGTTACACACACACACACACACACACACACACACACACACACACACACACACACACACACACACACACGCACGCACCAAGGTTCTATCTTTCGCTTGTTACACTCTCACTACCGCCACTCACGCCTCCTCCTCTTCTATCGCTACGTTGTGTGGGGTGTCAGCCAAATATATTCCAAGACGTTTGTTGAAGAAAGACAGGGAAGGAAGACTTGAGGTGGAGGAAGAGGAGTAGGAAGAAGAAGAAGAAGAAGAAGAAGAAGAAGAAGAAGAAGAAGACATATAACCATTAAAAGAAAAATGAAAAAATGATGATATTCTTAAAAAAAATTATCAGTACGAGTGTGTGTGTATGTGTGTGTGTGTGTGTGTGTGTGTGTGTGTGTGTGTGTGTGTGTGTGTGTGTGTGTGTGTGTCATTATAAGTGTACAAAATGGCGTGAACGGGGGTGCAGATGTTTAGAAACGAGAGTATATGTTAGTATGCATGTAAATATTAGATACAGCGTGTGGGTGTCTTGTGGATAAGCCATTGTTTACTGGCTGAGAGACTGGAGAGAGAGAGAGAGAGAGAGAGAGAGAGAGAGAGAGAGAGAGAGAGAGAGAGAGAGAGAGAGAGAGAGAGAGGCGCAGGAGTGTTGGGTTCCCTTCACTTTTGAAGTTCTGCAGCTTCCAAAACATGGTCATCAGGTTTCCGTATTGATCTCCAAACTTCAGCTTCGAAATTAATATCAACAAGATATTCTCCATCGAAAGAACGAAGAAAGGTGCGCGGCGTAGATCATCAGTTTGGCTACGCTCGCCCTTCCTAACTCCAGACAGAAAGGAAAACGTAAATAGGAAGAAAAGAAGATATCGGATAAATTTTGTTATATCGCTTAAATTGCTTATTATTATTGGTAGTGCTGGTGGTGACGAAGTAGTGATAGTGGTGGTGGTGGTTGTGGTGGTGGTGGTTGTGGTGGTGGTGCTTGTGGTGGTGGTGCTTTTGTTGGTGGTGGTGATGGCTACTACTACTATTATTGATATTGATATTGTTATTACTGATATTATTATCATTAACATTATTATTGTTTCATTACTTTCATATTATTATTATTATTATTATTATTATTATTATTATTATTATTATTA
>CM035200.1:7407579-7417579 GCA_020233015.1 Callinectes sapidus | reverse complement strand
GGGATGGAGGGACACTGGTTGGGTTTGCTTGGAGATGATGGTTCTGCGGGAGGGTTAGTAGGGGGAGTTGGGGGGAGTTGGGGGTTGTGGTGGTCTGAGGGATTAGGAATAAGGGTGTGAGGGGCCGGTTGCCTTTGGTGGGTCTTTGATAATCTACGCGTTTGTGTGGAAATTTGGTGGGAAGTGTCTCGCTGGTTGTTTGTCTGGCTGGTTGGCTATGTTGGTAGGGAAGTTTTTTTTTAAGTTTTTTTTTTTTTTTTTTCTTTTTTTTCTTTTTAAGGGTGTAAAGGGGCGGTTGTCTTCGGTGGGTCTTTGATAACCTACGAGAACGATATATCTTTAACTTTTCTTTGATATCGTTTCCTTCTCATGGTCCTCCTCTCCCTTCCTGCTACAATAAATCCCTTTCAATACAACTAGTTCACACAATACCACCGAGTTAATCACAAAAGTCTCACTGTTTTACGGAAAATTTGACTTTTTTATAGTTATCTTAATCTAATTCATTATGTAAACGTAAATGGAGTTGACAAATAGCATAAAAACTAACGTCCTTCAGATTGCCGACATAAGAAATCAAGAAAAGGATAAAATTTGGTGAATCAATTTACTTCGCGCCAAACAGACACCGGAATGAAGAATCTGTAGCAACAATGGTGATAATTACTTCAGGCAATTCACTATCGGATAAGAGAAAATAATTGCTCTGCCATCTTATAAGCTTACTTTAATAATTTGTTACAATTCACCGCACAAGGCTTTCTCCCTCTTCCCACCCTTATTTGTCCAACTCTCTAATGCAATAGTTAACCAGTACCAATTACCAGTACCAGTACCAAACAGTACCAATCTATCATTCTTTTCTCTGGCAAACTTTAGAATTCCGTACCTGCTTCTATATTTCAAACTTCCTATGAGTTAGTTGACTTTATTTAAAGGGAGGTTTCAAGACATATGTCATTGACTGAAAATTCTTCATTCTGTATTCAAGAACAGTTAGCTCTCTCACCACGACTTTTTACAAAGGCCACTCAGATGATTAGCAAGGTTTTCAAGAGTGCTTCTCCAGTCAATAATGTGTTAATCTTGCCACTCGAACAGTAAAAAAAAACATCTTAAAACTCGTGTAAATTCAAAGCCTTTTCGAGATAGTGGAGGTGAAGCGCCAAAGTGTTTGAGAATATGAAACTTTAAACGTTTAAGGGGTCTGGCAAATTACTGGGCTTTATTTATATATATTTTTTCTTATTATTTTTCATTTATATTTCATTTATTTGTTTATTTATTTATTTTTTTTTTTTTTTTTTTCATTTTTTGCACTGGGCCAGCATCCTTCTCTTACATGAAAAAAAAAAAAAAGATAAATCACTGGACACACAAATGCAGGCGTCCCTCAGCGGGGTATGGATACAGACGGGGCCAGAGATGGAGGGAACGGACAACACGTATGGGACGTACTTCAGGTAAATGAGTGACATGCAAAAGTGAAATGTGGAGGCAGTGGTGGGAATGAGAGAGACCCTCGTGGTCCCCGCTGACTGACCACTCATGCCCACCACTCCTCTGATTGGATGCTGTGCTCAATGTAAATATTTTCTAATTGAATTGAGTTAGTTGACTAATTAATCATGCAGAACAAAAAACGGTAAAGCACTGATTCATTCGTGAAAATAAATACTGAAATATACACACACAAACAACACAACTCTGCTCACGTGTAAAATTATTAATAGGACACCTTCCACATTCACATGGTAACAAATGTGCACTCCCTTCCAATGATTGGTGGCTCTGAGGTTGACAAAAAATGGAGCTTCATATTAAAACATTCCCTATATTCCCAACATTATATCGGCAAATAACACCATGGAATATAGGAAAAAGAAATACTATGTAACTTGTTAGGATATCACTGAGACTGGTGTGCTTCATCAAAATTCAAGGATGATACTCGTATAAACAGGGAGTCATACTAACCACTGCCTTTCCTACTCCCAACAATATCCTGACAAACTCCGGGAAATAAAGACAGTATACTTTTTCAGATAATTTCAGGAGGTTGAATTTGTGGCGTCAACACATAAGGATGATATAAACAGCGACTATATAAAATCTACTTTTCTTACTTCCAACACTATGGCGAAAAAAAAAACTCGGTGAAATAAAGGGAAAAAAAGAGACAGTATTCTCTCTCAGATTAATGAAGATGCATGTGTAACGTAAAAAAAAAAATTATATAAATAGCAATCATATCAAATCTACCTTAAGTACTTCCAACACTATGGCGAGAAATAACTCAGTGAAATAAAGGGAAAAAAGAGAGACACTGTTTACCTTCTCAGGGCATTGCAGGGAGTGTTGTGTGTGGCGTCAAAACCCAAGGATAATCACCAGTTTCAGGGTTGTTGTGTGTAGACTTTGAGCCGCTGAGTGAGGGAAACTGGAGGTGGGTGTTGATACGATCCACAGCGTGTGAGAGCGATGGTGAGGGAAAGTGTACCACGGGAAGTTTAGGGAAGTTGTAGGTATGTGTATGACGTGGTAGTGGTTGGCACAGTCTTGGCCAAAGAAAAGTCAAGTGACAAGTCTTTTCTTTCCATTATATTTAGTGAACTTTCAAGTTTTTTTCGTTGTCTTGATAGTTTCCTGGAGAAAAATAGTAATGAAATGATAAAAAAGATATAAATAAGAAAACTGATGGATTTCAAATTCTTTACATGGTTTATTGTTGAAAGAAAAGTCGAACAATCAGTCTAAAGTATTTCCTTCCACTACGCTTCGTGATTTTATTAAATCCTAAAATTCTCCACCAAAAAATAAATTAATAGGAAATAATAAGAAAATAAATGATCACAGGAATTGTAATAGAAGATAAAGTCGGGTGATCCTTCTGCATCTCCTTCTACTCTATCTAGTGTTTTCCTTCTCAATATTTCAGTTTTCTTTCTTTTCTTTATGTTTATTTCCATCCAGGTGACACTCTTCTTTCACGTCAGTTCCCACTACAGTACCTTTCCTACACTTATGCTCTTCTCCTCTTTATATTTCAGCTTTTCCTTTTTTTCCCCATCCAGCTAAAGCACTATTCTTCATTTCATTTCGTTTCATTCGCTTCTGCTGCATTTGATTCCTCCCTATTTATTTATTTTTTTTTTTTTTTGTTGTTTCTTCATCCAAATAACACAGTCTCTCATTCCATTTCCAATCTCACTTCAACAAGTTTCCCTATTTTTATTCATTTCCCACCTATCTCATTCTTTTATTTCATTACTTTGCTTCCATACAACTAACACTGACACTCTCATTCCATTTCCATTCTCACTTCAACACGCTTCCTGCAGTTACGTACAATCTGCACCTTTTCGTTTTCAGTTTGTCAACCTTTCTCTACCTTTTTTTTCCCCACCCAAATAAAACATTCGCCCCTCATTTCATCTCCTTTGTCACTCACACCACCCCGTACTATACATTCATCCTCTGTCTGTACCTCACAACCCTGCATTCAATTCCACATCCTCCTCTACTCCAATGCGACACGTTCACAAACTTTCCCCTCCTTCTCCTCTTCCTCCTCCTGCTCCTCCTCTTCCTCCTCTCCCAATGCCCCAACACCTGACGGATATGTGACGAAACTCACCTGGCTAGTAATCGACCTGTTCATTACCTGTACGCCTCACGGAGTTGGGGGATTAAGGGAGAGATAGGAGGGGAGTGTGGAGTTGGGGAATTAATTGAAAGTTAGGGATTTAGTTACGGCGAGAGTAAGTGGGGGAGGGCTCTCGGTAACGGTGGAAACGGGGGATGGTGGGTGTGACGGAATCGTGTTAGAGAATGGATAGATGGATAGATGGATAGTTAGATAAACTAGTATGCATAGATAAATAGAGAGATAGATAGAGGGTTAAAGAGATGGATAGACAGATAGAGGAAAAAGGTGATGAGTTAGAGATAAACAAATACAGTTAGAAAGATTTGTGGATAGTATAGCTACATGACATATAATAATGATAGACATTTAAATAAAGAGGCATAAATAAACAGATATACAGATTAATAAAAAAGACGGACAGATAGACGGATACAGACAAATAATGCAACACACTCACACACACACACACACACACACACACACACACACACACACACACACACACACACACACACACACCTAAACTTAACTTAACCTAACCTTCACACACACTCCTTACTCCCTCCCTCCACAGCACAGGAGAGCACTAAACACACATAACTTTCCAAAACACTGCTATACTTTTCCCTCTGTGCATACAACCCCGCAATCCAGTGGCCATCACGTACTAGACCTCATCACATGTTTTACTGCTATTTCACTATGTTTCACCGCCTCCCCCTCGCCCGTGACTGCTGTACGAGGGGTCGGTATGGAGGGAGGGCGTGAGCGATGCCCCGCGAGGTAGTGGATGGTGATGGATGTGGCGTCGGGTCCTTATGTTGCGGGTTTATGGCGCTAGAGTAACGTGGTAATGACGGTGCACCACTCGATTTATGTTTCTCTGAGCTTGTAATCAGCACACAGGTAACAGGTGTACCGGAAATCTCCTTCTACTCCTTCTCCTTCGCTTCGTTCTTCCTTACTGTTATACTTCCTACTTTTTTTTTATGTGTGTCCTAATATTCTTTACTAAATCTTGAGTTCTTATGCCTTCATGCACTTTGTTTTCGACGCTGTTTTCGCTTCTATTGTCATTTTCATATTTTTTTCCTCGTTTTTTTCTCGTTTGTTTCCTCCTCTTGTAATCCTTCCATATAATCTTCTTTTTATTTTTGCTAGCTCCTATTTTCGGCTCACTTTTCATCCACCACCACCACCATCTAACCCCTACAAAAATTAGCACCACCATTACTATCCCTTCTGCCACTAACACTACCATTACTATCACTAATACTAACACAGCTGTCCTTCCTCTTCCTTCCCCCTACTCATCCCTCACGCACCCTCCCTCCCCTCTACCGCTACTCTCGTGTAAGCCCCACACCCCCTCACACCACACCACACCACACAGCCCCGACCAGAAACAGGCCTTCTTTTTCACACACACCAGATCTTTTGATACTTACAAGGTACACTAATGCTTAAATAACCCGTGTTACTTAAGCCTTATTGTTCCTGCTCGGTAGTCGGTACCAGTCTCAGTGGGGAAGGAGATGGTAGAAAATTTACACCATCTGAGTACCTCTGACACGATCAGTTCCACACAATACTAGTTTAGTAGTACAATCCTACGCTCTCACTTTTTAAGTTAATTCTCAGATTTTCAATTTTCTTTTAGGTAGCGTTGAGAAAGGAATGACACGCTTTTTTCCAAGTAAATTTTCTGTGAGAAATGTTTAATATTAACTACATTATTGAAAACTTGCAATCAACAGCGGGGTTCAGCGGTGGAGCGTTAATGGGTATTGTCTTATTGGAGGTGGAGAGCCAAACTATTTTGCCAAATTATATTCAAGCCTTATAGGAAAATTTTGATAGGTTTTGGAATATGTCAGAATTTTCAAATAAGGTAAACGGTAACTAGTTTTCATGATTTTTATCCAAACTTCTTTTTAACATTTGATTTCCTATTACTAAACAAATCTATTGTCACACATTTTTCATTCAAACATTTTAAAAGTTTTGACAAAATTTTGAAATTGTCACAATTTGGCCAACTTAACTAGTTTTTCATTTTTTTTTTTTTTTTTTGCCATTAAACTTTTTCTTTTGACATTTACTTTTCTGAGTTATGCTTAAAAATTTATGGACAATGCTTTTTTTTTTCTTTTTGACTATCATAATTCTTAAATAAGATAAAATGTAACTAGTTTTATTCATGCTTTTCATTTTAAGTCCCCCCTCTCTCTCTCTCTCTCTCTCTCTCTCTCTCTCTCTCTCTCTCTCTCGCACACGCACACACACACACACACACACACACACACACACACACACACACACACACACACACACCTATTCGTAACAAAAAGGAGAGAAAAAAAGGAAAAAAGCATTCACACCTTCCATTCAATCCAGTGATGTGGTAGTGTGCTGCCTTCCTACCACCACTACCACCACCACCACCACCACCACCACCACCACCACCACCACCACCACCACCACCACAGCAGGGTGACGCTTCCTTGGTGGGGCCACAAATTATCCGCGGCATCCATCACACGCTAACCACGGGTCGGAGTTACGGGCTCATAACTTTGCCTGCTAACTACCAATCGACCTCCACAAATGGCATATATATTTTTTTGAGGGTTGCTGGTGCATGGCTGGCGAGTCCCCTGATCAGTGCGCTAATTTAAGGGAATTTAAGGATCTACATGAGCGTGGTGATTTATGACACACACACCCACACACACGCACACGCACGCACCGATGGACGCACGTACAGCACACGCTTGTATGCTTGCTTGGGGTGAACACACACGTGCGTGCAAACAAGCATGAGGAATTTTAAACATGTGAGTAAGTATGGACGCGCGCGAGCATACACACACACACACACACACACACACACACACACACACACACACACACACACACACACACATTCCTAAGGTAGACGAATAAAGAAAATTCATTAATTAGATTATATCATTGTCGAATCAATAATGGGTTTTAAAATATTTGACAGTAGTATAGGTGGAAACTATCGATGAATATATGTTATGAATTACGAAATAAATGAGTAATAATAATAATAATGATGATGATGATAAAAATAATAATAATAATAATAATAATAATAATAATAATAATAATAATAATAATAATAATAATAATAAGCATACAAGGTCAAGAAAGAGGATAACTAAGGAGAAACAAGAAAAAAAAATCCTTATAAATATGATACAGAAGAGGAACAACAAAACTAGAACATGACATTTGAGAAGAGTTACGAGGGCGACCAAGGAGTTAGTTACCTGCTGCAACACTCACGTCATGAACCACACTCACCATGAAGAGCAAGCCAAGCAGAGTGAAGCGGGGGAGCACAATGGATGTAAGAACGAGTGCCGTCTATCCATAAAAAACAGACAGTGATGGGAGGGCTGAGAGGGGCGAGAGCAGCATATGGAAACAACGGGGGTTTTCCATCAACACAAATAAAGATTATGGTACCGTGAATGAAAACAAAAAATAAGAAGGCTGTGAAAAAAATTATAATAAATAAGAAAGGCTTGAAGAATAAAACATTGCCGTGTACCCAAGAAAAGCTCTAAACTCCCACTGAAGAAGAATGCCAAGTGTCTCTGTAAGGAAAGAAGGAAAGCGCCAAAAGGAAATCATCTTAAATCTGTACCCAGGAAGATGAAGATGTACACTGCGGACTTCACTCTTGCTCTGACCTCAGCACAGAGGCACGAATTCTGGTAAAACACCTCTCTCCTACTACGACTATTTCCAAAGGCCAGAAAGATGATTGGCCAGGTTCTCAAGAGGGTATTTCCTAATAAAAGTGTAGAGATATTGTTGGTGGTCCGTCTCTAGAACAGTAAAAGCATCTTCATAACAATGTAGCTTCCTTTATAGCTTTTTGTATGCCTTGAAAGTGCATCGCTGGAGTGTTTCCTAACTCTTTCACTGTGATATACAGCACAATACAGTCCTAAAACAGTGAAGTCTTTACAAAAATTAACAAGAAAAAAAGAAAAGATAATTAAAAAGAGTATATTGAACAGTCTTAAGTTAACAGAATAGTTTGAAATGGCAGTAAGTTAAGGCCAAAGATCTTGGTGGTGATTTGTCAATAAGGAAGATGAACCAAATCAAAGGAAAAGTGTTAATATGGTTGCCAGCACTGTCACACTTATTCTTATTCTCTCACCACGATTATTTTCAGATGCTAGAGAAATTAATAGCAAGATTCTCAAGAGATTTTTTTTTTCCCGATAACAATGTAGATGTCTTGTTAATCTATCACTAAAATCATAGCAAAAACATCTGTAAAAACTCATGTAACTTCTAACACCCCCAATTAGAAGTAATGAAGGTGTAGCACAGACGTTTCAAAGTACGGGGACACAAAGACGACACAAGACTCGGTAGCTTTTAGGAATTTGTGAGTACGAGCTGAAGGAAAGACAAACTGCTAAACCTTGCTTCTTTATTGTACCCAAGACTGATGGTCACTAATACTTATACTCTCTCTCTCTCTCTCTCTCTCTCTCTCTCTCTCTCTCTCTCTCTCTCTCTCTCTCTCTCTCTCTCCCTCTCTCTCTCTCTCTCTCTCTCTCTCTAACCATTCGTGGCGCCGTTTTTCACTTCTTTTATGGAGTCACTTTTATTGAGTCTTCCAATGCCCGGGGACTGTCGTATCTTCTCTATTGACTTCCATACCATGCCCCTTTTTTTTGCCCCTTTTTGGTGAAGCTAAACTAACCTGAATGTGTCCTCCTCTCCTCCTCCTCACCCCACCCTCCTCCTCCTCCTCCTCCTCCTCCTCCTCTTCCTCCTCTTCCATCCTTCTCCCTTCTTCCCTCTCCGGTTAAGGATTGTCACAGCCAGAAAGGGTAAATGCACTTTTGGTTTTCAGGTAACCAGTCGCTGATGGAGCAGGTTTGTACTAATGGCGCACCTTCCTCACCTGCCTTCCTTGCTGCCCCTCAACTACCACCACCACCACCACCACTTCTACTGCCACTACTGCTGTTGCTACTACTAATGATGGTATTAACGCTATTACTATTACAACATGTCTGCATTTCTATAGACTGTCTACATTGCAATTCCTCTATTTTTTTTTCCTTCTTCTACTCTTCTTCCCTCCTCCCTTACGAGTATATCTCTGCATCCCTCCTTCACTCCCTCCATCCCTCCCATCCCTTCCTTCCTTCCTTCGTTCCTCTTTCATTCCTCGCCTTCCTCTGTCTGTGACTTGACTCATTAGACATCTTATTTCCCTTCTGCGCGTCGGAAAGAGAAGGCGAAGGAAAAGAACCCGAGGAAAAAGGACCGGGAGAGAATAATGAAGAGGAGAGACGGAGGAGGAGGAGGAGGAGGAGGAGGAGGTGGGAGAGGAAGGGATAGGTAAAAGGGGGGAGAGGGGGGAGAGAGATCCTTTGCGTCATGCGTGGCTCAGGGGTAACAAAGGGGCGGTTTCTCCCTGTGACAGACAAGCAAACAAACGCAATTTAATCTCCATTGTTACCCACTGAAAGGCGTCTGTTTGTTGAGAAATGTTGACCGCGTGTCTCCTTTGTCTCGCACTTAATGATTCACTAATGACCCTCCTCCTCCTCCTCCTCCTCCTCCTCCTCCTCCTCCTCCTCCTTCTCCTCTTCCTCCTTCTCCTCCTCCTCCTTCTCCTCTATCTCGTCGTCGTCCTCCTCCTCCTCCTCTATCTCGTCCTCATCCTTCTGCTCCTTCTTCTCATTCTTCTTCTTCTTTTTATCTTTCTTCTTCTTCTTCTTCTAGTTACGTATCAATCATTTATAATACCTCTCCTTCTTTTCAGTATACCACAGTGTAAATGCTTAATAACCAAATCTATTTGTTCACTCTCTACGTGGTCACACATCAAAGCAAATACAAAACACACACACAAAGGAAGTCCTCGATAAAAAATAAAGTAATAAAATATGAAAAGAAAGGAAGAAGCAGATGCACATGAATGAATCAATATTAGATGAATACATAACTAATAATAACCTTACAAAAAGAAAAATAATAATCATACAAAGCAAATTACATGTGAAATCAAAACACACTAAAGACTAAAAAGGAAAAAAGGAAAGAAAGGAAGAAAGAACGACAGAAAGAAAGAAAGAAAGAAAGATAGATAGAAAGAATGAACGGAAGGAATCAGACCCCTTGACCAACACACACACACACACACACACACACACACACACACACACACACACAGGACAAATAAAAAAAGTGATGAGTCTATATGTAATACCCGCCAGACACCAAGCCTCCCTCTATCCCTCTCGCTCCCCCCCCCCCCTCTCTCTCTCTCTCTCTCTCTCT
>CM035200.1:7349922-7365554 GCA_020233015.1 Callinectes sapidus | reverse complement strand
TCCGGATGTTTGTCTTCTTCTTCTTCTTCTTCTTCCTCTTCTTCTTCTTCTTCTTCTTCTTTTTCCTCCTCCTCATCGTTCTTTTTTTATTTTTTTGTCTTTCTTTCTTTTTTACTTTCTTTTTATACTTGTTTCTGTTTCTCTTCTTCTTTCTCCTCCTCTTCTTTCATCTCCTCTTGTTCTTTTTAGTTTTCTTTTATTATTGCTACTTCTCTTCCTATTCATCCTCTATTTCTTTATCCTCTTGTTCCTGTTCTTGTCCTCCGTTTCTCGTTTTTATTATTACTTCTCTTGTTGTTGTTGTTCGTGTTGTTGTTGTTCTTGTTTTTGTTCTTTTTGTTCGTGTTCTTCTTCCTCCTCCACCTTGCCACGAATGCTGAACAAACTCTCTGAGGAACATTTAAGAGAGTTCAACTTGTTTACTTAAAAAAAAAAAAAAAAAAACGACGAATGCAGGGAAACTTAACTAAGCTGTCTCAAATGTTAGGAAAGTTAATAACGTAAATATAAGCAACTCTCCAATCACTGACAAAAACAACATCGATCGAAATAATAGCTACGAGATTATTGGTAGTCGTTTTAGATCAGATGAGGCCAAACATTATTTCTTTAATCCAATTGTAAATGTTTGGAACACACACACACACACACACACACACACACACACACACACACACACACACTCTCTCTCTCTCTCTCTCTCTCTCTCTCTCTCTCTCTCTCTCTCTCTCTCTCTCTCTCTCTCTCTCTCTCTCTCTCTCTCTCTCTCTCTCCATTCAGAAGTCTCCCTCGCCAGCTTCCTCAGCCCTTCCATCTTCTTCCTCTTTTATCTTCCCATCAACTAACATTTTTCCTTACCCTTCCGTCGCTTTCTTCCCTCCCTCCTCCCTTCTTCCTCCGTTAAGTCCCCAAGTCTCTTTCCTCCTTTAGTATTATGCTCCAAACGTCCATTCTTCCTAACCATTCTTAACCCACCTTCCTCTCTCTCTCTCCCCTTTAACCCGCTCGCTCTGCGTCTCCCTCCCTCCTTTCTCTGCCCTCCACCTGTCTCGCCCGCCCAGATGCTAAACTGGTACTCTGCCCGTGACTCCTGGAATGGTTTGCGTGGTTTGCGTGGAGTGTGTGTGTGTGTGTGTGTGTGTGTGTGTGTGTGTGTGTGTGTGTGTGTGCGTGATTGTAATGAAGTAGTGTGAAGATTTTGTGAAGGAGCATGTGCATCACTGGCAGCCTTTTGACGTTTTGTATTAACCTTAAGATTTGCCTCAATATACAGGTGAGGCCTTAGGGTGACACTCTGTACAGGGCTTTATCAATTATATTTAACAAAGTGAAGAAGATTTCCGTTTCATTTGGAGGGCTTTTTTGATGCAAGTTGCCATGACTGCTGGCAGGTGCAGGCGGTGTGCTGGGTGGCTGCAAGTAACAGCTCATACCCGCGGCAGCAAGTGGGTAATGGCCGTAGCCTAATGCGTTGCGCCTGCCCTGCGTTATGCTGGTAATTGTTACTGGAGGCTACGGATGGGGAGGCCCCGTCCCGCGGCCGCTCGGTCAGGGCGGTACGGTGTGCAGGTAGCCGCGCCGGGGCGGGTTGGATAGAGGCGGACGGGTGGGTGAGTGGCGCAGGTGGACGGCCGGGTCGTGAGTGGGCTGTGTGGGGGCCCGGGGCAGGTGCAATAATGTTAGATGAGAGCCATCATCCTCGGCACACAGGCTGATCACTGACTGGCATCGTCGTGCCTCGCCCGGAGCCAATCAGCCCGAGGCACCGCACGCACGGGCCAACACGTGAGCCGCGCGCGCCGCTCGCCACGCCCTCCGAGCTGCCATTGGCTGTGACGTTTACCTGCGGACCAATGAGAGACGAGGTGGGCTGAGCCAGCCTCCAAAGAGGCACTTGAGAGCGAAAAAGATACAAGCGCTGCGAGGTGACGCTGCCTTTTATGGCCTTGTTACCTGGAACAGCACCAGGTGAGCATCCTGGGTCCTCGGGGGAAGACAATGTTCCATGCGCTGTGGTTCAGGTGGGAAGTGTTCCCTTGTTGCCCTGGCAGTGGGCATCAGTAGCGGGTATAGAGCAGGTGGCCGTATGGGGATAAAGCTCGAGAACATTACAGGTGAACAGGTAGTCTGGCGCTGAAGGTCACAGTGAACACTACTGGACGTGTCGGGCAGCGAGAGTAGTGGCGGTGGTGCCCTGCCCGTGAGAGCAAGAGACAGTGCGTGTGAGACTCGGGTTGGTTACCCTTCCCTCCTCCAGTGTGCTCGCAGAGTCTCTTCGTGTTGAAACAGAGACTTTAGTGAACACAAGTCAACATGAAGTCCACTAGCACAGACGACCCCAAGATGGAAACGAGGGTTTTGATGCCAGCTGAATTTTCACTGGTGGTCACTGCCCGTCCGCTGCCTCCCCTGGATCGCCTAGTGCCCGCCGAGGACTGCATCAAGCTGTGTGCCACTCGTCCTCTGCCCATCCAGACCCGTTACCTCCCCTTCAGCGGCACCGTCAGAGCGGACAACTTGCCTCTTCTGCCCTACCTTCCACCCATGGACGTAAGTACCCTCTTGTTGTGTCGCGTGAGAGTTTGGGTTGATTTGAGTGGCGTGCCTGGAGGTAGGATGCTGTGACGGGACCGTGCTGCCTCATAATTCTCTGGGTTATACACGCCATGTTATAACTCGTGTGGCTAAATCAGTGAATCTCTAGTTTGTTTTCCAGTGTGTTTGACTTATTCCCGCTAGAGTAACGTTGGTTCATCTTTGATTTCACTTTTTTTTCTTAATACCAATGGTCCTGATCACCTCACACCTCCTCGCCGTCTGTCACTTCCGTCAACTCAACTCACTAAAACTGAAGCCAAAAAATATATGGAAACCTAATTTGCCATAACTTCCTCTTTATTTCATCAGTCAAAGTGTAAGAACAAAATGCCACAAGAAATTCAGATCTCAAATGATAGTACTCAAGTTTCTTTATTGAACAGAAGTAATTTCTTGAAACTATATTGTTTGGCTTCATGTATACTCAAGATAAGTTTATTGTTCATTACTGTTGTGATTATTGAGTAGTGACAGCAGGATAGTGACAGCAACAGCACATGAAAGTAACGATATTAACAGTGAAAAAAATAGAAAATTAATGAAAATGGAAATAGTGATGAAAGGATAAGTAGCAAATAGTAAAAGTAGGACAAGTTGCAGTAAAAGTAGGAATTAGTACCAGGAAAAAAGGAGGAAAGGGCAGAAAAGTGAAGAAACCTGGTGGTGAAGATGATAAGATAGGGTAGGAGTATACCAGGAGGAGGAGGAGGAGGAGGAGGGGTGGTGGAGGAAACGGATGCTGGCTTATTGGTATGGGTGAAGTGTGTTGGAGTCAGGTGTGGAAAGATAATGGTTCAGGTGGACAGGTGGCGCTGCATGACCAAATACCTGTGTTAGGTGACCCATGCTATTGTTGTTGCTGTTGATATTGCTGTTGTGTGTCACTAGAGCTGTAATTGATACCACCCTCTTATTGTCTTGTTATTGTTGTCAGTGTAGCTATAAGGAAAGTGATGACTCTCTCTCTCTCTCTCTCTCTCTCTCTCTCTCTCTCTCTCTCTCTCTCTCTCTCTCTCTCTCTCTCTCTCTCTCTCATGCATTCACTGACCATGCCGATGTATTGATATCAGTTCATCTACTTTCCCTGCACATGAAAGAGAGAAAAAGATCGTAGTCAGGACACACAGAGCAAGATAATTTGTTTTTTTCATTAAGGTAATCATTTAATAAGGTAATTAACGCAGTTGTGTGCAGTATCATTATGGAACCCGTAATTAGCTGGCAGCGTGGCTATTACTCGCCTGAAAAACACCTCGGAGATAATGTGACAACACGGCATAATATCCCAGCCAACAGGATAATGGGTGTGTGGGGGCAATTATCTGGACCAGGGAGAGAGAGAGAGAGAGAGAGAGAGAGAGAGAGAGAGAGAGAGAGAGAGAGAGAGAGAGAGGGGGGGGGGGAGGCGTTGATTCTCGTGTGTGTGTGCTGGGGTCGGTGGTATTTGCAACAATTGTAGTGTCAGGAAGAATAGCCGAAGGAGTGAAAGAGGAATTAATCTTCGGAAAATGTAAAGATGAAGTCTTTCCGAAGCAGGAAGGCTGACTGGGCAAAACCTGAGGCGTGGAAGGAATTAGCATAAAGCAAGAGAAATCTTTAGAGTGTTCCAGGCATGTCAAAACTTTTCCTGGAGAACACGTCCCGGCGTGGTGCGAGCAGCGACACCCCCAAGCCCACCACAGTACCCTGCCCCTCAAAAGCACAGCGTTTCTCTTTCCGTCGGCCAGAGACACAACATACACAGAACAGAACCGTAATGTGTGCCCTACTCGTCTTTCCTCCCTCGTCCCTCCTCCCTCTTGTCACTCTTTTCCCTTTGCTCTCCTCCCTTCCCCTCCTTTCCACACCCTATCCCCTCCCCCCCTCCCCTCCCTGTCTTCTTTCCTCCCGCCACCCCTGTCCGTCCCCTCACCCCAGGTACATGATGTGTGGGCGGAAAGCGGTGATTTCCCAAGGGAGGAAGTGGCTGGGTATATTCCAGTTTTGTTTCTCTGTGATGCAAAAACAAGATTGACTTGAATGTCAAGCTGTTATGAGGAGCATCATGGAGTGCTCAGATCATTACCGACTCGCGTAAAAACTGGCGGCCTCATTACGGTGGCCTGAGGCGGCGACGGACCGGCCAGCACATCATAAACAGCCATCAGCGCGCTACTGTCACAGGCACTTGTGCGGCCGAGGAACCACAGTCGTATATAAAGCATTCGCTTCCCTCAGGTCCACAGGAACCATTTATATACCACCTTGGAAGTCAGAGGAAGAAGGAGAGAGAGAAAGAGATAAGATCAAAGGAACATTGATCTTTATAGCAGGAGAACGGAAGGCCGTCGTTAAGGGAACCAGTGGTCGACAGGCGCAGGCAAAAGTACCGCGGCGGTGCAGTCATGTGTCCGTCCCTCGCGGCCAGCCTCCCAGCCAGCCCGTCCCGACCCGCGCACACGGCTCCTGCCTTGGCTTCACTGACTCCACCCTTTCTCTTATCTTTGCTGCTCGATAATAATCATGGATATCACAAAATTTTATGTGATAAAATCATAGCCTCTTAGTTCTCATGAGTGTGTCTGGCCGGAAAGACCTTCACTGTGAGTATGTAAGGCGCTCTCAGCCCACACTTTCCTCGGGCTTGTTTTTACTTCTACTTCTTTTGTGTAACAGCGCAGGAAACAGTTGAAGCAGTGCCAGGAGGCAGCCCCGCGGCGCCCTGCGCTCCTCTCAACTATGCTTTTGATCCAAAATCTAGTATCTCCCGACACAGGACATCACCGCCTTCCTCCTTCACCCTCTCACCCTTCTTCCCTTCCCATGCTCTCCGTGAGAAGGAAATCCTCTCCATCATTTCCCTGCACAGTGCGTTACTCCATGGTGCATTCCCCTGGCGGTGTCCGGGCGCCGCAGGCTCCTGCCTGTATCTCACGGCGCGCCGCCTCAGGGCCCGGGCAGAGACTGAGCCAAATCAGTACCTCAGCGTCTGATTATTTACGATCTCCCGCGATTATAACGATTTGAATCCCATCAAGTAAAAACTGTAAACATTTATTTACGATGTCCCAAAACGTACCGTGAATAATAATTGTGAGTATGGAAGAACATCCAGGTATTGCCGTCATTAATTTGGCAAAGAGGCGCAGAGGGTCCCGTTCAGAATCACAATTATTAATTAAGTAAAAGATGCGAAGCGCGACGGTCGGCTGGGCACGGCAGGAGAGAGAGAGGAGGGAGAACCGGGCTGAGGGGCGGCCCCGCGAGCCTGGCCAGCACGGGGTGACCGGCAGCCTCTTTGTTTTCTGGCGGTGAATCACGTTCTCTCCGGCTTGACCTTAATGTCTTGCCCAGGAAGCCACAGCAACCACCGCTGCATCCTCGGGGCGATGCTCCTTACCGTGGGCCAGGAGAGAGAGAGAGAGAGAGAGAGAGAGAGAGAGAGAGAGAGAGGTGGCGGAGTGAGGCGAAGGGGCGTGAGGAAGAGGTGAGAGGACAGTCGGAGGCGTGTAGGGCGAGGCAGTGAGGGCACGAGGTGGTCATGACAGATGGTTTTCCGTGCTTCTCTCGAGGATCTGGAGGGAAAAATGAGAGCAAAGAAAATCTTTGTTGAGGAGAAGTCTTTTTTTATGAGTGCCCTCGAAATAATGAGAGGCAGTGGCTTGATAACTTTAGTAGTGAAATGAAATGTGAGGCAGGGAAGGCAGAGAACAGAAGAGAAACCCGTGGTTGTCATGTACTGGAGTGTTGCCTTATTTGACACATGATTTAGATTTTCTTGAGATGATTTAATGCAATAACGTGAGATGAAAATGTTAATATGACCAGGTCTTTTCATATTTAGTCTACATTATAATGCATTGGAATACTTCTTTCTTTCATAAAGTTAATGTGTTGTGCGCTTCGTATGACTACACCAGCTCGACCACAACTAACCATGTGCTTTACTTCACAGGTGCGATCCAGATATGGTGGCTACGATTCCGTGGATGAGGAAGGACGACGCACGTGTAACTGGGTTCGCTTCCTGAAAGTGGCGCCCGTGTACAGCCACGAAGTGAACCTGGTGGGGCGCCGTGCGGGGCCCCGCGGCGACGTGGTCTTCGAAGTTGTGAGAGAAGTGCTCCCCGGCGGTGAGCTGCTGGCGTTCTTGCTGCCTGACATGAGTGGGGAGAACGCACTTCTGTTGCCGGCTCTCACACTCATAAGGTCTTCACTATATCGCAGAACAATCGATTCCATAATGGCTGAGGCTCCTCTAGACCTCTCTAGATCCCTACTGACCTCGCCCCCACCACGTCCCTCCAACTCCAGCATCATGTCCAGAGACTCTGACGCGGTCTCTCCATCATCCTCTCCCTCACCATCATCATCACCTGCATCCTCAACGTCGTCACCTCCTGCGTTCTCGCCAACCTCATCTTCAGTATTCCACGTGGGTCGTCAGCAGCTGCAGTTCGGGCTGCCGCCTCGTCTTCCTATGGGCCTCGCACCACAGTCACCTTCCCCTATGTCTACAAACAGTTCCTCAAGCATCTCTGTCCAAACAAGCTCAGTCTCTCCCTCTTTGGCTCCCACCAAGCGGCGAGAGAGGACGATGTTGCCATGCTCGGAGTGCGGCAAAGCTTTTGACCGTCCGTCGCTGCTCAAGCGTCACATGCGAACCCACACAGGAGAGAAGCCCCACGCTTGTGACGTGTGCGGCAAAGGGTTCTCGACGAGCTCGTCACTGAACACCCACCGGCGGATCCACAGCGGTGAGAAGCCCCACCAGTGCGGCGTGTGTGGCAAGCGGTTCACCGCCTCGTCCAACCTCTACTACCACAAGATGACGCACGTCAAGGAAAAGCCTCACAAGTGTTCGCTGTGCACGCGCTCCTTCCCCACCCCGGGCGACCTGCGCTCACACATGTTCGTGCACAACGGACAGTGGCCCCACAAGTGCTCCATCTGCGGCAAGGGCTTCAGCAAGCTAACCAACCTGCGCAACCACGCACTCCTGCATTCGGCTAAGACCCGCGTGCCGCCGCCGGCAGCGCCAGTCTCTCCGTCCTCCGCCTCGCTGTAGCATGCTCGCAGCACTCCTCCCTCCCACCTCCTTCGTCCTCGCCTGCCACACGCTACAGTTCAGGAGCGACGGCGCCCCAATCATCTCCATCACTCTCACCAAACATGACACAATGCCAAATAGAGTCTAGAGGCTTCTCTCTCCCTCTGTCGCACTTGTGCTGTGGTCACACACCTTATCTTTTGTCTCACCTCTTTCGCGAGATATACCTCTTCTGTCTGTGATCTCCTGCATTAGCGTGCAATATTTATTTTTGTCCATAATGTACATATTCGTTCACTAGTCTAAGTGTAAATAAACATTCCAACTACAATTTTTCTGTTATTGATTTATTCTGACACTGAGTACAAATTGTGTGTGTGTGTGTGTGTGTGTGTGTGTGTGTGTGTGTGTGTGTGTGTGTGTTTGTGTGTATTATAAGAACGTAAAAAATAAGAGAAGCCTCAAGAAAGCATGAAACTTACCGGGGACAGTTTTTCTGATTCAATATTAATAAATATAGAAAACAAATAAACAAACAAATATACATACAGATATGCATTTATTTACATACAAACACACACACTCACACACACACCTACATATAGAAGTGTATTTACGTCAATGGTAGCCTCGGGCCGGCACCTTCCCGGGAGTGTCGCAGCCCTGATACAGCCTCGCCAAGGGTGGGACGGGGCGGGGCTGGCAGACGACGGCAGGGACCGGGGTGAGTACGAGCCGCGGGACCCACCCGCCGCCTGCACCAAATAGCTTCATGCAAATGGGCGTTGGAGGGCCTTTGTCGCGTGTGCATTTAAATAAGTGGATTATCTCTCCCTTTGTTCTGGTCAGCTGGAAGCGGCAGCAGCAGCAAGAGAAGGTGGAAGAGGAGGAGGAGGAGGAAGAGCAGCGTAGTGTAGGTGATGAATATGTCAACAATTTCCTGTAGTTGTGACTCATTTAGGAGTGGTAGGTACAGGTGGGCCAGGTGAAGGAAGACAAAGGATGAGGAGGAGAAAGTGTTCCTTATATCTGTAAAAGTAGAACAAACGATGATAGATACACAAAGAAAGAAACCGTAAACAAAAATAAGAGCGAGCACTATATTATAGGTAGCTTTATGGCTAATGGAAATGTAAAGTCCCCAAGTGAGACACAACAAAGAAAATACACGTAGATGAGAACCAGGATGAGTAGTGGCAGCAGAAGGAAATGGAGAAGACGGAGGAGCCCGAGGGTGAGGGATGGATGAGGGGAGGATGGGTGGGCCAAGGTCGTTTCCAAGGTGACGAAGGATGCGCGTTTGTTTGTCCGGAAAGCGAGTCAGTGAGTGTTTCTGACGGTGAGACCAAGGGGAAGGCATCTGTGTGTGTGTGTGTGTGTGTGTGTGTGTGATTTACCCATGTTGCTATGTATGTTCAACTTTCTCATCGACATTTTTATCCTCCTCCGTTGTATGGGTGAAGCTGAAATTTCTCACACACCTCACATCTCTTGCCCTTGTTCATGGAAGACAATATCTCCTCACTCATCGCTTTCAGCTTCAGAATGACAAGTAACAAAGAAGGTTTATGCCACAGAGATAGCAAGTACTGTGTGTGTGTGTGTGTGTGTGTGTGTGTGTGTGTGTGTGTGTGTAGTTGTGTAAGGGCTCTCAATTACATGGCGACACCGAAATGTTACGACCTGGTCAAAATCACCCGGAAAAAAGTTCATATGTTGATATTGCGTCTTGTGTGTATTTCCTCATAGAGCATCGTGGCGCCGTTGCTTCATCCCGACCAGCGCATCAGAAGAATATAACATTTCTTCTTCAAACATCTTAACGTCAACTCATGCTATTTGTTCGCCTCCAGAAGATAAAAGTACAGCCGGGGAGAAAAGGGTAACTCATCATAAATCGAATCGCCCGCCAGTGGCAAGTCAAAGGGAACCTAATGAATATGAGCTTAATGGCTGGAAAGTAATGGCACCGACCGGGGATATAGAATGAGTTGAAAGTGCGTGTCTTGCACGTAACTGACACACATACTCATCCTCCCTGACGGACGGCCGGTGTATGCGAGGAGTGAAAGGCGGGCCGTGGGAAAGGCTTTTAGGCGCAGGCAGGCAGGCAGGCGGTAGGTTGGCGTGAGAGGACGGACACCTTGTCACTTGAACACCTGTACGTACCGCAAAGAAGCCCCTGCCGGGTACACGTGCTGGAGGAAAAAGGGTTCCAGGGCACGTGTCAGGAAAAAGGGTTGCCGCGCACGTGTTGGGAAAGATTTAGGCATTCGCGGATGTGCTCTGACCACGTGCTGGCTGGCCCACCTGCAGGGGAGGAGTGGCTAGTGGGAGGGTTTGTCTCGGTCAGAGAGAGAAAGACAAAGAAGTAATGACAAGGAGGGTGTGTCGGAGTGCCCCTTTAACCCATGTGACGCTTGGGGCGCGGTATTTAGCAACGGGGGTTGTGGCGGTGGTGGGGGTGGGGGTGGGGGGGACACTTAGCGGTGTCTGGAGAGGAGTGTCCGCGACCAGCTGTGCCTCCTGACCTGAACCACTGAGGAGGTTGGAATTGACTTGAAACACGTAAAGACTTGTAATGATTGTAATGCATCGACGATAAAGGTGCGGTTCGATCGTGTTTAAGATATTGAGAGGTTAATGCACTGATTGTAATTTTCCTTCATAGTGACAGAGAAAGTTCTTAAGAATTAATCAATCACCTTTCAAGGTGATACCTAGGTGATGGATTTCACGTTTAGTACTTAGAATATTTACGCACGTGCTTCATCTCTTGTCATTCATATATTCTAGCACTTTCCAACTCCCTCTCTCTCTCTCTCTCTCTCTCTCTCTCTCTCTCTCTCTCTCTCTCTCTCTCCACTCTCTCTCTCTCTCTCTCTCTCTCTCTCTCTCTCTCTCTCTCTCTCTCTCTCTCTCTCTCTCACATACACGGAGGACTGTCCTTCCTCAGGTGCTCAGCCTATGAAAGCAGGCGAGGCGGGAAGGGGGCGGTCGAGTGGCCTCGTTACAATTCCCTCCTCGGTCACCGGACACACACATCAGGGAGATATATGACCTGGTGGCGATTTGCACCGAGCCGATAACAGGTGGGAGGCCCAAAGCTGCCTGCCAAACTTTTCATGATCATTATAAACTACTGGAAAATAAAATCCCGCGGCCGATGGGATAATAGTAATAAAAGATAATGGATAATAATAGAAATAAAATAAGAATAATAATTACACTGGAGAAAAGAAAATGGAGTAATACTTTGCCGAAAAAGTCCACCTTACAAATTCTTTAGTCATCAAAGAGAGGGGAATTATCACCTTTTTAAGAGTTGGATATGGAAGATCCTACTTGGGAGAGAAAATAAAAGTGGGATATAAAGAGGAAAGAGCTGGGATTCCTATGAAAATGGAGACGGAGGGTAAAATTTGTCCTCTTTCATGTGTGGGATAAGGGAGGGAAGCAGAACAGTAGGAGGCTGTGGAAAGGAGTAGGAGCCTGGAGCGGAGGAGAAGCCTTCCACGAGGAGAATGAGAGAGAAGAGGAGGGTAGTAGTGAGGGAAAGAAAAGAATCAAAGTGTAGTGATATGAATTGTATTGGAATAGAATAGAGATGAGGATGAGAGAGTGTATCCTTGACGAGATGCCCTAATAACAGTCTTGTAATCGAGTGGAAAAAAAGTAAAATGCGTCAATTCTTCCCCGAGTGATAACTGGTCTAATCTTCTCTCTCAAGCAGGATTATTATTAGTAAACACTTCAAATTTTAAACAAATAAAAAAATGAACTAACAAATTATTTTATGCTTGTGTGCAGTAAAAAAAGGAATATGTTTTAGCATTTGTTATTTCTCATGCATTTTTTTTATGATATATTCTGCACTTAAATTCCTCTGCCAGCGAAGCCATCCTAAGAGGCTTTACTTGGGTTTCCTGCTGATCTTTGGGCTCAGAGGGAAATTACTTGGCTGACCTGAAAAATAATACCAGGGGAAAAACATCACAAACTTGCTCAACTTTGCAGGCGAGTCCGCGGCAACAGAAGCAAGGGTAGGGCGTTGTTTGCAGGGGTAACGCCACGGTCTTTATTCCCTTCAGTACTATACCGCATTTTTCATATCTATCCTTCTTACTACCTGGGGGTTTTAAACAGCTTCAGAAAATTACGTAGGGAATAGAATAGAGTCAAATATAGCCATTAATCTTCTTACCTGTATAGAGCTTCCTTAATGTTAATAAAATCATGCAATCGTACCCAAAACTAAAGGTGAAAATGCGTTCAAATACTGAAGGTCATTTACGTTTGTCCTAAAGGAACAAGTAATGTTGGTATTTAAAAACAGATATCCGCAGAAAAAGGCAGAGTGTGTGACCTTTTTTTCAAGTCATAGTGTAAGATAGTTTAATTGGTCTTTTATTTAAAGGTTATCTAAAGGTTATTTTATTAATTCATTTATAGGTACAGATCAAAGAGTTTTTTTTATGGAATTACGTATGTATAAAATAGCAAGGAAGACTATTAAAAGTTTTTTTTTTTTTTTCTAATTAAGCAGGATCATTATTTACAGGGATCAATTGGTTGTTTGTTTGTTTGTTTGTTTTCATTTTACTAGCTTATGTGCTATTTCTGCAAGGATGCATCTGCTTTAAAGGTTCATCTTTCGGGAATTCTTTTAAGATATTACTGTTTTTTTTCACAGTTAAAAGAAATGAAATTGTCACCAGCAAAGGATAGAAGTCAAGCTGGAATTTTTTTTTCCATGTTATATATGTTCGTGATTTAGTATTCTACATTTTTACATTCATGACGCCATTTGTTTAGTTAAGTATTCGCTATTACGCATGAATCACTGTTTGTTTATTCTTTATTTATATATTCAACTACTAATCTCCTCGTCACCAATAGTTACTTATCATTGTTCATATTCATTAACTCATACTATTATCTTTTCCTCGACCAACAATATCATCCATTTGTATTTTGTAATCAGCGAGTAGTTTCATCATCACTTTTTCCCCACTGAAAAATAACATGTTTAATATTTACATTGGGAAAGGTGTTTAATGTAGTGCAATGTATATCTGTACTGGTAAAGGTTGCAAGGTCTGCTGCGAACCAAACGTACCAGCTCACCTGTTCCTTGATAAATGTTTCACTCACACTCCACCATAACTTCACCCTCGCCACATTTTTCTCCACCTTACATCCTCTCTCCATCTCCCACATCCCAGACCTTTCCATTCACACTTTTTCTTGGTGTCCACTGACCTTTCTTTACATAAACTACCACTTCAACTGCTTAAAAAAATGGGTGGCAATACACTTTAGAAAGGAAATAATCCGTTGTTTTCTTTTCATGTACATTTTTCTTTGTTTTAATTTTCCTTGCCAGGCTTTAGTTTGTCTTTTATTGCTTTGAGACCCTTTTTATAACAATGGTTTGGATTCTTAACCACCTTGCTTTTCCAACCATAAACATGAGAATTTGTGTTCCCATAGCTGTGTCTATATTAATTACTTATAATCCTAGCCAAACTATCATTAGACAGACAAACATCCCTAAGAACTAAGAATCCCGTTGACTTCCAGCAGAGTGAGGAAGACGAAGTGAAAAATAAATAATAACTTTAGAAAATCTATAATTAAGAATCCCAATAACATCCACTGGAGACAGCCATAAGAAGAGTTAATGATGTGTACCTTTTAAAAAATTCATCTCGGTATCTCTCAATTCCCAATAACATGTAATTATTTTCTACACCTACCTCTGGGCTCTGACATAAGCCCCCCCCTCCCCCCTCTCTCTCTCTCTCTCTCTCTCTCTCCTCATCTCTCTCTCTCTCTCTCTCTCTCTCTCTCTCTCTCTCTCTCTCTCTCTCTCTCTCTCTCTCTACACCACACCTGATCCCAAAGCCAAATTCTCTTCCGGGTAATGTGGGAAAGGAGATTAATACAATTATAATGTATTCCGATCCTAACCGGCACCATGATTCATTTCACTTGGACGAGACAGATTAGCATACGTCCTGTTGCATCACTTTTAATTAGCATTTGATAACCGTATAATAGTCTGGAAATAATTACCCCCCCCAAAAAAAAAAAGATCACACACACTCCACCAATAAAGACGCATTTGATAACCGTATAATAGTCTGGAAATAATAATAAAAAGAAAAAATCACACACACTCCACCAATAAAGATGTATTTGATAACCATATAATAGTCTGGAAATAATTACAAAAAAAAAAAAAAAAGATCACACATCACCAATAAAGACGCAATTCTTTTTTTTTTTTTTAATCTTCGTTATCACTTTTATATTGTTTCCTCTTCTTTCACTGTGAGGCAACTTCCATGTTTGTTTTTTTTCTGGTGTTTTTTTTTTCATTTATTTGCAGCAGTATAGTAAAAGAGTAAAAGTAGTAGGAAAGAATAGATGCGCACACGTAAAGGTTCATCCCCGGTGAAAATACATGAAGGGAAATAAGTGAGGAAATATATCACAAGAAAAAAAAACACACAGAAGACCTTGAGGGGAGTTGGTATTCATTCTCTCTCTCTCTCTCTCTCTCTCTCTCTCTCTCTCTCTCTCTCTCTCTCTCTCTCTCTCTCTCTCTCTCTCTCTCTCTCTCTCTCTTCCTCCATATTCATTATCATATTTTTTCTCTTTTCTACGTTTCTATTGTGTCTCTTTCCTTCCTTTATTTTCTTATTCCTTTCTTTCATTTCTTTTTATCTTTCATTCCTCTCTTTTATTTTCATCTTTTCTCTCTCCTTTTCCTGTTTTTCTTCTTCATTTTTCTTCTTAATTGTTTACTTTCTTTTCATTTTTCATTTTTTCCTTTTTTGTTTTTTTTGTTTTTTTGTCTTTGTTCATTCCTTCCATATTTCATTTCTTCATTTAAGTTTGTTTTTCTTTTAATTTCCTTTAACCCATTTTTCTTTTTCGTCATTAATCTATTCATTCCTTTTTTTTCTTTCTTTCTTCCCTCCCTCCTTCCCTTCTTCTCTCCTTCCTCTCCCTTCCTCCCTCCTTCTCTCCCTTCCTCCCTCTTTCTCTCCCTCCCTTCCTCCACTTCTTTAATTCAAAAGGAGACAATTTTCATTTCTTTCCTTCTCTTTTATCATTCTTCCCTCTCATTACCATCTACGTGTTGTTTCTTCTAATAAATGTGAAGAGGGAATAAAAACAACATACTGAGGGAAGGAAGTAGTAGTAGTAGTAGTAGTAGTAGTAGTAGTAGTAGTAGTAGTAGTAGTAGTAATAGTAGTAGTAGTGGCCTTTATGACACGCCATGCTATAGTTTATTCAGTGTGTGTGTGTGTGTGTGTGTGTGTGTGTGTGTGTGTGTGTGTGTGTGTGTGTGTGTTTGGGTCAATACGAAACTTACTCTTGTTTTGATAAAGTAACGAAGACAAAAATAAGGAGAGAGAGAGAGAGAGAGAGAGAGAGAGAGAGAGAGAGAGAGAGAGGACACGAAATAGGAAAAAAAATTACTTCACTTAGAGAGAGAGGAAGAGGACACGAAGTAAGAAAAAGAATACTTCACTTCACCACCACCACCACCATAACAACAACAACAACAACAACAACACGTCTGGACCAGAAGGGTGTGATTGGCATAGAAATGAACAAATCACCAACTCTAGTGAATGTGTTGTATTGCATTATGGATACTTGTTGTCTATTATGCAAAGTAGAGAGATGGAGAGATAGACAGTAAGATGAACAGATTGACACTGAGATATATACCAAGACAGACAGACAGACAGACAGATAGATAGATAGATAGATTGATTGATTGATTGATTGATAGATAGATAGATAGATAGATAGATGGATAGATTAATAAATAGATAGACTTTATTGTTCACAGACTCCATACATACAGACATACAGAGACCCGTAAAAAATATACATACTAGAATCCAGATAACAGAGAGAGAGAGAGAGAGAGAGAGAGAGAGAGAGAGAGAGAGAGAGAGAGAGAGAGAGAGAGAGAGAGAGA
>CM035200.1:7286654-7297318 GCA_020233015.1 Callinectes sapidus | reverse complement strand
AGAGATTAATTTAATACTGGCATACTTTTTTCAAAACCAACTATTTTCATAATTATAGTATTTGCATAATCTTCCTCCTCTTACTAGCTTTCTTATTTAAGCAACAACTATATTTTTATATTAGAACGTCATTTCAACTGACATCTTTTAAATGAACCTATTCACAGAAATATTATTTAAATCGCTAACTGCATTACATTCTGAAAGCTAACACTGTATTCTTACGTCATTTTAACAGATTTATTTTGATATACAACAACAAAAAATAGCTAACAATTCGCTCATATATTTATTTACTTTTTTATACATTCATTTCCTCATATGATCTCATGAACTAACACTATTTTTGGCTAGTTTGTTATTCGGACACCTTATTAACTTAACCCCTTCAGTACTGGGACACATTTTTACCACGAGTTTGGGGTATGATTAGAAGATTTTATTGACGACATTAGTAAGGGTCTATGAAGGCCAGAAGATGAGATTACATTAGGCCAGAGTCTGTACTATTTTAATCCCCACGTGAGTTTCTGAAACTGTATAAAATCGACAAATAATAAGCAGAATAAATATATAAAAAAAAAACAACGCGTGCCAGTACTGACGGGGCTAATTAAGTAACACTGATCTTATTTTAGTATTGGTACATTTTACAAACCAACGTCCAGTTACTGATATACGTACAGTTCGAACATAGTATTCTTTTCTTTGAAGCCCAACAGTCCTCCAGTATCACAGTCCACACAAACTCAACGGCAACGTCAACAAAAAAGACAAAAAGAACTAAATGGACAGCTGACACAAATACTCTGCCCCACGAGGCTTGTTTCCTTTCCTTTCCCTTTTTTTGTGGTTATCCTTTACCTGAGCTGCACTCCGCGACCCGCTGTAAATACCTCACTCCATTCTTTCTTCCTTTTCCTTCTTCTCTTTTTATGTTTTGAAATTGGTGACGAATATTTTCATGTGGAAGAATTCTTTTTTTTTATTTACTATTATTCATTTATGTGTTTTATGTGCACAGTTTTTTTATGCCTATTTATTTTTTTCTCAGTATTGTGGTTCTTATTAGTGGCGTATATAGTTAGCGTTACGAAGTGCTATAGCAAACCCACAGCAAACAGTGACGTAGAGTTTTTGCTTTTCCTGCTTATCTAACTGTGCTCGGTATTGTAGCTTTCACTATTATCGTGTATAGTTATTCAGTGTTACAGAATGCAAAACTGTATCCACATCCAACAGTGGCGTCACGGAGTGGTGTCCTTCAGCCTGGATATAACACACATTCCCAGCGTCACTTCCACTCCTCAAATCAGTCACAGTAACGTTCTTTTGTGGGACGTTAATCTGATGGTTCAATGTTGTCTCCTTTAACCTATGACATCTGACGCCTCATACATAAAAAAAGATAATAACAAAAATAACATGAGACTACTTATAATAACAAAAGCAAGAAAATAATATGAACAACAATAAGATAAAAATGATGATAACAATAACAAAAGCAACATGCAAAAGCGAATAGAGGAAAAAAAACACACTGACATTAAACAAAGTAAAACGAATGCGATGAAACGAAACAATTGCAAAATATTCACTCGCAGAATCACCGCACCAGAACCTAACGTGATGGACAAAAAACTGTGTGTGTGTGTGTGTGTGTGTGTGTGTGCGTGTGTGTGTGTGTATGTACTGTCCTATTAACGAGGAAGTGAGATGGACAAACCCAAGATCTTTCAATTATTTCTGACCCACCGACAACACACCATTATTTCACGGAGGAGAGGGAACAGGAGAGACAAGACGGGGTAAGGGGAAGAGGACAGTGGTAGGTGGAAGCTAAGTCAGCCCCGCCAAAGGGATCTGACAAGTTGTACGCTAAGAGAAAAGACAAAGTTGGGAAGGAAGGGAGTGAGAGGAGAGTGTGGGAGCGAGAAGGAGGAGGAGGAGGAGATGGAAGAGTGGATGGAGGCAAGACTTAAGCCGAGGAGAGGAAAAGAGATACCGAATTGGGATTGAGAGAGAGAGAGAGAGAGAGAGAGAATGTGGTGCATATTTACATACACAAGCGAAAAATGTAGCTTTTTTCGTGGTGATTATGTTGGTAATGGTGATGATAATGATGATGATGTTTGGGGATAATGGCGCTCATAATGATGATGATGATGATGGTGGTGGTGGTGGTGGTGGTAGTGGTGGCGATTTCAGCTTTATCGTAAAGAAAGAAAGAGAAAAATATTGCTGACATGCAGAAATCGGTTGCTTGTGTAACTTTATCTCTCCTCTCTCTCTCTCTCTCTCTCTCTCTCTCTCTCTCTCTCTCTCTCTCTCTCTCTCTCTCTCTCTCTCTCTCTCTCTCTCTCTCTCTCTCTCTCTTTCCTATCTGCGTGGGTGCGTGCCTGTGTAAGTGTGCGTGCGGATCGTCGGCTTTAGTCTCGTTTATACACGTGTTTACTGGCATCACTACAATCGAGAGGACATTACGCACGGCAATACTGAGTCCCTAATCTCAATGTGTGCGTGTGTGTGTGTGTGTGTGTATGTGTGTGTGTGTGTAGGTTGGTTCACAAAAGCCAGTGTTAGGATAAGGATCTTGCTCATCTGTTGCTCCTTTTGCTGTTTGCTGTTTTTTTTTCACAGCTTACACGGTGTTTTTGTCTTGTTTTGTTTTGTTTTTTAAGTTCCGAGGAAGCGAAGAGCTTTTAATCCCGATCAGCGCTCAAGGTCTCATGCTCCCTCGCTCGCTCGCCTCCTGAAATATCCTAACAAACATCACGTGTCGCCTCACTCCGCCCGGCCAGCGCTCGAAGTGGGGGAGTGCTCGTGTGTTATTACTGCTTCTCGTGCCTCATTGATTCCTCTCAGCACGATGCTCCTGAAACACTGAGCTGCACGAACCTCCATTCTATTCAAAAAGTCTCAAGCGCGTTTTTAGCCCCTTCAGTAGCGGGACTCATTTTTACCGCTAGTTTTGTGTGTGATTAAACGATTTTGTGGACATTGGCAAGGATCTATAGAGGTCAGAAGATTAAAGGCCAGGTTCTATAGTGGTTTAATCCCTACGTGAGTTTCTGAAGTTATATAAAATTGACAGATAATGAGCAGAATAAAAATGAAAATGCGTCCCAATACTGAAGCATTTACGAGAAAGGAATGGATGAAAAAGATTATATTTTGCAATTTTTACTTAGTTTAAAGATTTTACGTTACTGTTGAACAAGTGAAGATGTCATAAAGTGATTAGTTTTTAAGGAAAGATGGAACAAATAGAAGTGAAATAGTTAATGACCAAAGTCTTTACTATTTCTGAAGCTGTATAAAATCGACAAATAATAAGCAGAATAAATGTAAAAACGCGTCCCAGTACTAAAAGGGGTAAGGATGTTTTTTCTTAGGTCCTGTGAATGATAAGATCGATACTTTACTCACAGGAGAAACACTCTTAAAAAAAACTTGGCTTATCGTCTCTGGAGCTTTTGGGAAATTGTCGTAGTAGGAGAACAAAGCGTTTCAAAACACAGGCTTTGGACTCCGACGATGTTCATTCTACTGGGAATCAAAGCAAACAAAGCAGAAATTCACGGATGGACGGATATTTCATCGGCGGCAGATCCACATGTCGAACGAAATATGTTTGAAAGAATTATGTAGTCAATTTTGAACAGGAATTGATTTATGTAATGTATGTATAGTTAGCTTTACATGAGCACAACAACCTTATACGTGTGCATAGATATTTTCTTTGGTTAGACTTCCCTATCTAGAATACATTACAGGTCCTTCTGTACCCAGGACTAGTTTTTATCATAATTTTTTTGGTGGGATTAGACGATTTTATGGACATTAAGAATGGTATATGGAGGTCAGAAGGTTACTGTACAGGGTCTGTACTATTTTAATCTCCCCATATTTCTGAAGCTGTATAAAATCACCTTATAATAAGCAGAATTAATATGAAAACGCGTTATGGCACTGAAGGGTTAAATAATGACGTATCTTTTTTATACAACATGTAACAGCACTCATTATATTTACATTTGCTTTTGCACACACAGAAAACACATCAATATTTTCTTGTCCATAGCTACATGTATCATTTAGAACGCTAATCCTTCATACAACACTCAATATATCAGCATTACTCATATTGAAGGCACTCACATTTACAGAAACAGAGCAAAAATGGGAGGGTAGAAATATTGTCATTGTCTATTGGCTAAGTTCCAAGTGAAATATATTGTAGGTAACACTTCACTCCATGCCCAGCAGTGCTTCATGTATCAGTAGCACTAGCACAGGCAGCGCTTACCTTTACACGAGCAGAGCAAAGATGAAATGGTTGAGAGCTGGATGCGTTTTATTGGCCAAGGCTACAAGTACTCTCTGAAATACGCATTGCACAATATTTTAGTCTGCCGTATATTACGTTTATTTTTTCGTAGTATGGATTTATTAAACTGCTTCAAGAGAGGAGCACCAGAATACACCAAAGCTCCTAAATTTTAACTGGTTTTCTGATCTTACTAACCGTTTGCCTCTCGTCCTCCTGCTGCCTCACTCACTACACAAGGCTTTCTTCTTCCTCTCATATCTGTTCCGTCCACAAGTATAATGTATCGTGGTATCATGGTAGTTAGACAATGCGAAGTATAATGTATCATGGTATCATGGTAGTTAGACAATGCGAGCATCCACACCGGCGCCTCGTTATGTGATGGTGTGACAACCTGGCGGGGAAAAGTTTCTCGGGCGTCAGGAGGATCAGCGGAGGGTGTTGCTGATGAACGGGCTTGTTGTAGACGTGGAATTCTGAGAGGATGTCAGTGTCGCGACCTCTGCTTTGACTCAGCCAATGACAAGTTTTCCCAGACCTTGTTTGTTTGTTGCTCGGATTTACTTTTCCTGGCGAAGACATGTCCCCTCTGCCTCCCTGATCCCCGTGATTGGCCAGTCCTGTCCTCTGCTAAGCTCCTCTCCCTCTCCCTCTCCCTCTCCCTCTCCCTCTCCCCTCTGCATCTGTCTGTTCCATCTCTGGCAGCAGGAACCATTTCTTTTCTCTTGTGATTTATGTCCAATTATTGAACAACGGGGAAAATTAATGAATCAGAGTTGTTGTTGTTGTTGTTTTTCAATTTGTGTGATTTTTTTTAAGGTTTTGTAAAGTATTCGGTCCAGTGGAGTTTTGTAGGTTTTTTTGTCATTTTTCGAACTCGTCGTGTAACTCTTCTAGTACGTAGTGTGTGTGTATTCTGGTTTCCTTTACCGCCCGACATGTTTGGCAGCTTTGTTGCACGAAAAAAAATTGTGTCCGTCATTCCACTGAACACGGAGATGTTTTCTATTGTATGCTGCAAAATATGAAAAAAACACAAAGAAGTGTAATACCCACCCAACCACAACACTTCTACGAATCATTATCCATGTATTTTTTAATATATTGGTACATGTTTTAGTTAGCGTCGAGGGTCACAAGGGAACACAATACCATCCAATGACTTAGGAAAACAAAACCTTATTAGCAAAACAAAACCCAGAAATGTATCGCTTTCTTTTAGACCCGAAAGAGTGAAGCGCAGGTAAATTATTAGAAGTATAGCATTTTCACTCTAGTTAGTGATTTGAAGCCACGGTCACCTCATGTGCTTTGTGTCACTGAAGCAGCTTTGCATAATGTTCAACGAGTTCACAAGTGACCGCATTTCTTCACTCGGCGTCCTTGTGCAATACCGCCATGAGTCTGCAGTGTTCTTGAAGGCTTTGTCAGTCCAAACAAGACATGTGATTCGCCGCACCGGAGGAACACACTGGTGGACCCTTTGAGACTTTCCCTTTGAGACTGGTACATGGCCAGGAGTCGTGGGCTGGGGTGCGCTGTGGGACTGAGTGCTGTGAATAGTGGGAATGTTGTGTCTAACTACGTGCATTTGTGTTAATTCATGTTAGGAACAGCGAGGCATCCTTGCTCCATTACCTTTAACACCGCCATGAGAGGGTTGCACTCATGAATTATTATTATCATCGCCGAGCATCTGTTGGTTGCTGTGCTGACCTTGACTTCCCCGAGCTATTGCAATCAACTTAATAATGAATGATTGATTTATTATTTTCAGTAGCTGTTCTCGTGATGAGTATGTATGTGGAAATTAATCAAGTGGAATTTATCTTTTTTTTGGGGGGCGGGGGGTTTGGAGAGAAAGAGTAAATTGAAATGTTCGTTCTTGTACTTAGATTAGGCAGAATAGCTTCGTGTTTATTTTTCTCTTTTATTTTTCTCCGTATTCTCAAGGTTGTGGTCACGGTAATGATAGTATTTTCAGAACTAAAGATTTCCTCTGACGCGGTTCACATCATCAACATCCCAACATGGAAAGAAGCGAAAGAATCGGCACGGGAAAGAAAAATAAATGAAAGATGAGTAAAACACGAATTTTCTTGTTATTGGTAAAATGTTTGATATCCTATTCCGCTTTGGTGTGCGGGGTTGGGAAAAAGTAAAGCCATTTCAGAAACAGTTTCCATGTTGTTCACGCGTCCCTTCTGTGTTGACTTCTCTTTTTAAATTTTATTACTATTTCAAGCAGTGTTATTTTCCCCCCTTTTTCTACAAATATATAATTACTTAGCAGCAGCTTGCACTCTTCACAACATTAACTAATCACCATCCTCCATTAACACATTGACAAGCAAGAACACGTATAATACAAACACCTTCCAATCGAAAAACTTTGCACTTATTACACCAAGTAGAATATGTAGCAAGAGTCATATACAGACTTAAACTTTAAACGATCAATCCCTCAGTGGGTGTCTTTCTCGATTACATGCCAAACTCCTAATGCATTTTAACAAGACCGAGAAGCAAACCTCTAGCGGTGAAATGGTTAAAGAATCCTGAAGTCCTCGAACGTAACGGAATCCATAAGTTTGGAGAGAACGTAAAAGCCTTCGGGCAGGATGATAAAAAGGGGAAAGAGAGGAAGAGGGAGAGAAAACAAAAGATATACGAATGGCCGGCATAATGGCTTTGGGTTATCTATTGATAGATTTATTGATTGTCAGGTGTATAGGTGATGAAATGTTTTGGCAGAGAGAGAGAGAGAGAGAGAGAGAGAGAGAGAGAGAGAGAGAGAGAGAGAGAGAGAGAGAGAGAGAGAGAGAGAGAGAGAGAGAGAGAGAGAGAGAGAGAGAGAGAGCGCACACACACACACACACACACACACACACACACACACACACACACACACACACACACACACACAGTGATAAGCTGCAAATTAATGTCCATAACAAATGTGGGTAATTCTCAGCCATACATTGCTCCGTACTAAACAAGAGGTTCTCCCGTCCACCTCCTCCTCCTCCTCCCTGCCACCACCATGATTACTATGACATATATGGGCAGAGAGGGCTGGCTATTATATCCCTTGCAACCCTTCCCGCGATATGAATAGTGATAATAGAAGAGGTAATTAATATGTTGTTGCTATTATGTTTCCTTTTTATGTCAGAGGGGGAAACTGGCCAAAGGCAACAAAAAACTATGAAAAATAAAAAGCCCACTAATTTGCCAGATCCCTCAAAGGTCAGAGTTAGCCAAAGGACAGGACATATGTCTTGAAACCTCCCTCTTAAATAAGGTCGAGTCACTGGTAGTTGGAAATATAGAAGCGGGTAAGGAGTTTGTCATTTTTTTCGTGTTTTTGGTTTTCATTGTGTTCTTAAAGATAATACTCCTGTTATTGTAAGTAGTGGAAGCTGGCCAATAGCAACTTAAGGTAATAAAAAAACCCACTTTGTTGACAGTCCCTTTATACTCTCTGATGTGTACTTAGAAAACAGAATTTTAATAAGGAGTTTAAGAAATGCGTCATTACTGTATTGTTATCGCACTGTTGTTGTTGTCGTCGTCGTCGTCATTGTCACTATGATCATCATCAGTACAACTGTTATTATTTATTGTTTTACCATTAGCATAGCTGGTATGATCATTGTTCTATTGTTTTCGCTTTTTTTTTTCTTTCTTTTTTTTACTTGATCAAAGCAATGCAGAAATAACATTTTAATTAAGTAATATAAAGCAACTCGAAACTCTGCGTCATGATGGGTGTGAAATGATGTAAAGGAAAACCTGCTGCATTGCTATTATCATTTATGTCATTATTATAGCTTTATTTTGACTTGATTTCCATTTCCTCGTCATTGTGAAATCAACGTGAAATATGAACACGTTAATTATGAACTTATTTATAGTTTTGTGAGGAAAGAAGTGGTGGGCAGCGAGTGGCAGACAACAAATGAATACTCGATAACTGGAATACATTACACAAAACGTATTACCCTCCATTCTTCATGAAAAAATACAATGAAGATTTTTTTTTCGCCATTCAAGTATTATGATGTGAAATTCAATCATGAATTTTATCGTTAAAAAAGAAAGCAGGAAAATTTACTAGCATTCTCAGTTGTTGATTAATGAGATGTTGAATTTTATCAACATGCAGATAGATTGTAGCGTGAAATGGAATTGAACATTATTTATTCAATTGCTTTATTTATCTTCATTTATTCATCTAATCATTTTATTTTTTATGTGTGTGTGTGTTGTCATGTGGTATTTTTCAGGTTCAATTATTAATAAATGAAGTGTCCTCTATTACGCAGAAATGATTGACAGTATTTATTTAATCATCTTTTATGTACATTTGCATTTAGTTTTTTTATTTGCTGATTTGGAGGTTTATATAGATTTATTATTTCTATTCATTTACTATTTATTGAGGCTGCTGGTTTGCTGTTACGTTTGTTACTCTTATTGGTGGTGGCGATGGTGGTGGTAATGGTGGTGATAGTGAAAGTGGTGGTAAGGATGATGATAATGGTGTTATTGTGACTCTTCTTCCCTTCCTTCTCCCTTTATACCAGTCTCCTTTCTTCTTACTTCCTTCATGATATTATTATTGTCATTCTTTTTCCCCCTTTTTCCCCCTCCTTCCCTGTCTTTTCCTTTCTTATTCCCTTCATAACGATGTTGTTGTCATTGCTATTATTTTTTCCCTCCTTCCTCCTTCTTTGTTTCCTCCCTTCTTACTCCCTTCATAACGATGTTGTTCTTGTTATTGCCATTCTTTCTCTTCTTCTCCCTCCTTTCTTCTCTCTTTCCCTCTTACTTCTTCCCTCCTTTTTAACATTACTACCTCTCTTTGTCTCGCAGCGTCACAGTCAGGGCAGGATAGAGGCGCCTGCTCTCTGGGTTTGTAAAGTCTGAAATAATTCCCTTTGCTTTGTGAGAAGTGGCCAAGTCTCCGTGTTATCTCTGTCACGCTAGGAAGTTTGTATGCGAATATACTGACTGAGAAAGAAGAAAGGAATAAGGAATGCTGGGGTAAAAGTGTTTCCTTTAGTGATATGCTGACTTTCGCTATGGCTTTGTGTTGTATTTTAGTGTATTTTGTATTTCTTTATGTATTGTAAAAGAGTCACTGGTCAAAACTGCATAAAGAGCAAAAATGTAGAAAAAAACTCATTTATTTGTTGTTCCCAAAAGTGTCATCCAAATTCAACGATAAATATCTTGAAACTTCCATTCTGAAAGAGTTCAAATTTTGAGGAGAAGATGCAGACCAAAGTAGTGAATTCCAGTGTTCAGCAGAAGAAGCAATGAATAACTGAAGATACTGGTCAGATGAAGGGTATAACAGTCTCTCTTCCTCCTCTTTTCTTTTCTTTTTTTCCTTTCTCTTCCGAACATTTCCTCTCATGACTTATTCTCTCTGATCATTTTCCTCTGTTGGACATCTTTCTATCCTGACGTTTCTCCCCTCTAAGTTTATCCAACCATTAATCTAACTCCCGGGAAGAAGATAAAATCAAAAGTATTGCGTCTGACAAACTGCTCTCCTTTAACTGAGTATCTCAAACTTTTTTATCGCAAAGTTTTCATTATTTGTATAACTTGAGTTTAGACATTTAAAAAGATATAATTTTTTTCTCGATTACTGGAATGTGTTCTTTACTTAAGGAAGAACTTTTCGTATTTAGGATAGTTTTAAAACATTTTAGAGTTTTAAGGCGTGCAGAATAGATAACAACTGATTTTCACCTTAGAATTAAAATGCACGCAAAAGAATTAACTTGGAACGCTTCTTATACATTTTGATATTAATATTCTTTTTCATACTAATAACGATTAAATTACCTGAAAGCATTAAGAAAACTACTTATCACAATTTTTTCATCTTAAAACTCTTGAAAAAAAAACTTGTATAATTTTCCTGATAATTGGAATATGTTCATTACTTAAAGAAAACATTCTTATATATATTTTTTGAGATATTTTGGATTTCCTAAGAGTGCAGCAGAGACAATAAGTATCTTTTACTATTGAACAAAACAAAATCATGTAAAAAATCCACTTTCTGTGTCTGATATTCTATTTTTATATCAATAATCTCTTCCTAATCCTGATTCAATTGTCTGTAAACGTAGAGGAAAAGTTTTCATAACTTTTACATTTAGTGTGTGTGTGTGTGTGTGTGTGTGTGTGTGTGTGTGTAGTGGAAGAGAAACTATGCCAACAGAGAGAGAGAGAGAGAGAGAGAGAGAGAGAGAGAGAGAGAGAGAGAGAGAGAGAGAGAGAGAGAGAGAGAGAGAGAGAGAGAGAGAGA
>CM035200.1:7245012-7256311 GCA_020233015.1 Callinectes sapidus | reverse complement strand
CTCTCTCTCTCTCTCTCTCTCTCTCTCTCTCTCTCTCTCTCTCTCTCTCTCTCTCTCTCTCTCTCTCTCTCTCTCTCTCTCTCTCTCTCTCTCCCTCTCTCCACATCTCCCCTATATCCACATATCCTGTCACTACACTCACTAACTATATTCTGTATTTATCAATATATTTATAAAACGATAACATCAGTATAATAATTGCGATTCTTATCTTTGATCATTATCTCTGCATCTCCTATTCTCTTTTTTACCTTCCGTTGCCTTCACCTCATTTCCATTATCTCCTCTGTTTCATACTTCCCCGTTCACCCTCTCCCCCTCCCTCGCTCCTCCTTCCCTTCTTCCCTTCATTCATCCCTCCCTACCTCTCCCCTTGTCTCCCCTCCTCCCTCCCCCCCTCCCTCCCTGTCTCATTCACGGGATGTTCAAAATAGCTCTCAGTTCCGCTATCATTTCAGGCGGAGTCATTACAGGGCAGGCAATTTCTGCATCCTACTTCAGGCTCAGATTACAGGACCATTGGCGTCCCCGTAATGCTGACGAATGGCTCCCCTCCCTCACCTCACCACGCCACACTACACCACACCTTTCCGCGGCAGGAGGAGGAGGTGGTGGTGGTGGTGGTGGGGGAGGGGTAGGTGGGGATCGACTCTCTCTCTCTCTCTCTCTCTCTCTCTCTCTCTCTCTCTCTCTCTCTCTCTCTCTCTCTCTCTCTCTCTCTCTCTCTCTCTCTCTCCGTGACATTTCTTAAGTTCCCCCCTCGAGCCGTCATAGAAAATGGGTATGGTCACTGCCTAAAAATAAATGAAAAAGGATGTAAAAACGTGTTTCGCATAGTAATGGAAATGCTACTTTACAAAGAGATGAAAGGGAATAGACTCAGTTATCAGGTAGTTACTGTTGAGTCATTAGGGAGTTTAGGAAAGAGTTTATGGGTGATGAAGCTTTATAAGTGGAATTAATAAGAATGGGTATTACTCGTACGTGTAGATTTCAGGTATGGGGACGCTGCACGTGTATAGACATGAGTGGTTCGTGTGACTTCTCTTATTTTATTTTGTTGCCTTGGAATCACAGATATTTATGTATAATTACTCGAGGAACGGATGATTTATTTGACGGTGGACCACGTGAGAAAGGTGCAATGTGCTGCCTCGGTTGAAATAAAACTAGTGGTGTACTGCATGTGTGTTGTGCGCCAGGAACATTACAGAGAGGTGAAGAATTACCGTGATTTGTATGCTTGTCTTGCACACTGTTATGAGTTTGTTAGTGTGTGTGTGTGTGTGTGTGTGTGTGTGTGTGTGTGTGTGTGTGTGTGTGTGTGTGTGTGTGTGTTCTGTTTTTCCTCTGTCTGTCGCTCTGTTTGGCTGTTTTTGCTTGTGTGTGTATGTGTGTGTTCTTTTTTTCTTCTCTTTCTTCTCGCTATGTTTGGCTGTTTTTGCTTGTGTGTGTGTGTGTGTGTGTGTGTGTGTGTGCTTGCTTGCTTCCTTCCTTGCTTCCAACCTTGCATGCGTGGCCGTGTATTTCTCAGTACGGAGTGAGCAGGAGCCCAAATCCAAATGGATATAGTAATCGTGTTCGCCATTTGTAGCAATAAAAAGATGAAAGAAAAACAACACAGTCTAAGATTAGAACGTCACAATAACATAGGATCAACAGTAAGCTATTGAGGCGAGAGAGGGAGTGAGAGGGAGAGAAATGGGCTGTGGGTGGGAGGTAAGAAAGGAAGGAAGAAAGAGCAGGGAGGTGAGGGAAAAAATGGATAGGAGGAGGAGGAGGAGGAGGAGGGGATAATGAAGATGTCTATAAAACAGAACAAAGAAGAAAAAGAATTGGAGCGAAAGCAAGGCGATTGGAAGGAAGGGAAATGGATGGTGAGGAATATCACTTGAACTCTATAATTTCTCTCGCCACAAACACTGATGCAGCACCGCACTGGATAGAGGCGCGGGATGATGAAGGCTTGCTTGCTGTACCGCGCTCAGCTCCTGATAGATAGACTGGCAGGGAGATAGAAAGAGAAGTAGTAAGTAGATGAAGAGATGAATAGAAGAAGAATGAAAATGATAAGAGATAGACAAATAGATATACAGTAGGCAAATAGATAGAAATGATAATAGACAGATAGACAGATAGAGAGATATATATAGATGGATGGATAGACGTAGACAGGCAAACAGTTAGATAGATAGGTAGATGAAAGTCAAATATGTAGATAGATGTTTAAATTGGCAGACAGATAGATAAATAGACATATAGAAAAATTAATAACTAAGTAGATGGATAGATACTTGCAAAGGAACATACGGAGAAATATGTACTTATTCCATGTGTATACGGGTCTTATCTACATTTACTCTTGCTTTCGACATCAATTCAAAAGAGGAGTGTCAAAGCATGCAAACTAATAAGATAGGTTGGCCAACTTTCCTGGTTCTTCACCTCTTTCATTTGTTTTTTTTAAGGGAACAGTATTGTAGTGAAGTATTGTATTATCTAAAAATTTGATCAGATTTCCTTTTTTTTTCTAGTTGAATTATCTCCTTTATCGCAACAACTATGGACCATTTGTTAATGTTCTGCAACTGTCTCTGGGCGTCTTATAAGCTCTGTTTACTCCATTCATTACTAACACTTCTCTTTTTCTTCGCATTATCCACTCTGGGGCATTTATTTTATTGTTCCAGAGCTGTGCTGGTTACTATATGAACTAAAAGCTGGATTGTCCACTCATTTCATTTTCTTTCTTGTATATGATCTGGAAGATTTTACACATTGCCAAAGGTGCTATGAAGAGTTCTTTGTTCCAGTAAATGTGTTGTTGTAAGGGCGGTATTGTCTCATCTCCTCCTAATGAAAAGAATACATCCAAGTTTGGGTCCATTTTAGATCAATTACGTTGTTTTGTATCAGTTTGTTTGGTACTATACAAATTAGTACCCTGACTTATTGGAACATTACATAAACAAAATTTTTTAGAAATGCTCCTAAAATATTTTAATTAATTTACCAGAGGCTTACTTGCTACTTGAATTAGAAAAATATATATAATGTACCATTAATGATAACAGAGAAAATAAACATCGATAATAGTAAAGAATATGTGAAAGGTATAACTACCATAAAAAAGTAATGTCAATGAAATAAATTGAACGAAAACATGAGTGATATTAGACGAACATATTGAAAAATCACACAAAAAACGAAACGCGCGCACACACACAAAAAAAAGAAAAAGAAAAAAAAACCGAGGAATAATGATGGTAATAATAACAATAAAGTGAAATCAAATAGATTGATGACCATACGACACACGTGAAACAAAGACACACACACACACACACACACACACACACACACACACACACACACACACACACACACACACACACACACACACACACTGTACATGAAACCGCAAACACTCGAGTGGAGCGAAAACCAATGGACTGATGCATAAACTCATACTTGGGAAGAAATGACACACTTACGAATGCTCTTATAGATTTTCCATTGCATTCATTATTTGGGTGGATACGTAGCCAGACAGATGACGGGGCAGGCGTGATGGAGGAGGAGGAGGAGGAGGAGGAGGAGGAGGAGGAGGAGGAGGGGGAGGCGGTGGGTGGACACTACGAGGGACACTGCACTGCTGTTAAGAGACAACAAAGAACACACCACCAGATACACGGAAAGAAAGACATTATGAATAGGTAATCCTCATTGATTCATTACCCTTTTTTTTCATTCACCATCTGTATCATTAGTCTCTCAAAATTTCTTTACCACTTCTTTCCTTCTTTCTTTTCTCTCTTTCTTCCTTCATTCTTTATTATATGTTTTCCCTTCCTGTCTCCACTCTTCTTTCTTATCTTATCCCCTTTTTTCTCCATTCTCCTTTCCCTCCTTCCTTTCTTCCTTCCTTCCTTCCTTCCTTCCTTCCTTCCTTCCTTCTGTCTTTCCGTCCTCTTCCCTCCCTTCCCATCCATTCCTTGTACTCTCTAGCCCTTCGTTCCCCACCCCTCCCCTATCTCTCTCCCATCCTCCTCCCGTCCCTCCCTCGCTCCCCACCATACCTCCCCACTTGACAGCTTTATAGAAGTGGTAATTTGTGCCTGTCACCACCTGTCACCACCTGTCAGTCGGAGGTTTCAGGCATTATGCAGACTCGGGTGGGAACGAGTAGGGAATATAATCGTTATAGTCACTTGAGCCTTTAGTGTGGCTAAGGATGTGACATGTATTTTTATTTCTTTCGTTGTATTTTTATGGTAAGAGAAAGTTCTTTTTTTTCTTTTGTGGTGGTGATGGTGGTGGTGGGTGTGGGTGTGATTCTTTTGTGTGTCAGTGGTGTTTACTTTATTTGGGTGTTGATCAGGTGTGGATTGGATCAAATGGTGGATTTCGTGGGTTTAGGTGAGAGAGAGAGAGAGAGAGAGAGAGAGAGAGAGAGAGAGAGAGAGAGAGAGTGTGTATGTGTGTCTGAATGCAGCTATTTTTGCTGAAAAAAATATAGAATGCAACGAATTTCTTAGAATGGACGCAAAACAATGAAGCAATTCTATTACGCTTCAAACGAAAGACGAGAAGAAATAGCAACACAAAGGCTCCACAAAGGAAGAACAAACAGCAAACATGGGAAAATAGAATCCTGGAAAATTCTTCGCGAAAATGGAGGAATGACTTGCAACTCGACTTTTCTTTAGTGTCACAATTTACAGACGAAACGAGAAACGAAATGAACGCGAGAGAAGGACAAAGGAAAGAATGAACAACAACAGATCTACTTATTGCACCTTATGACACTATTTTTTTCCTTTTATAATGAAGCGTTACATTCAGTTTAAATCTACAGACAAATGTCTTCCTTTACACTAAATTATATGCATCCAACTACACATACATTATTCATCTAGAAAAATAATAAAAAGAAAACAATGAAAAACTACAGATACATTCTTCATCCAAGAAAAATGAAAAACTAGACATACATTCTTCATCTGAAAAAAAAATAAAAAATGAAAAACTACACATCCATTCTTCATTCCCCAAAAGCATAAAAATGAAAAGGAAAAAAGGAAAAAAAAAATAATAAACCATACGCCAACCGGCTATTTTCTCACCAGTAAGACTATTTATGGCAAGGTAAACCATTTCATCTCAGGTAGCAAGAGATACAATGAGGATGGCAAAGGTGAAGAACCGTAAGGGCGTCGGTGAGGAGGAATTACAACCAAGGCAAACCAAGTAAACTGCAAGCCAGATACACCAACCGCTTATTTCCTCACCAGTAAGACTATTTGTGGCAAGGTAAACCATTTCATCTAAAGTAGCAAGAGATAAAGATAAAGACGAGGAACCGTAAAGCAGTGGGTGACGAGGAAGTATAAACAACACAACTACAGAACAAAGCATTTCATCGAGCATTTCGTCACCACAAAGGATATATATATTTTTCGTAAGTCACTGGAGGAAAAGGACAAGTTTCATTTCCAGTCATGTAGAGCGACACAACGGTCTCCTGTCATGTCAACAAGAGAACGCCACCGCTGCCTCCTTGAAAATACACGGAGGCAGGTGAATAGCGTTGGATCGTCGACTTAGGTAAGTAGTGTTGGATCTTTGACTTTGTTTGTGTCTGTTTCTCGCGGTGAGGAGGAAATACATCTCTCTCTCTCTCTCTCTCTCTCTCTCTCTCTCTCTCTCTCTCTCTCTCTCTCTCTCTCTCTCTCTCTCCCCTTTTCTTCCTCCCATCCGTTCTGTATATTTTTTTTCTCCTTTCTCATTCTTTGTTTCTATTTTTTTTCTTTTTCTTCCTTTTGTCGTAACTCTCCCATTTTCTCGTCCGGTTATTTCTCTATCTCATTTTCTTGCTTCCGTGTCTTCTCTCAACTTCCTTTTATGTTCAAACTATTCCCCCTTGCCTCCCATTTCTTCCATTTTTTTTCTTTTTTTCTTCTATTTCACTCCCTTCGTCCTCCTCCTCCTCCTCCTCGGGTTGTCCCTTCATTTCTCCCCCTCCAGTACCTCCCCCTTGTCCCTCCGGAAGCTTCCTTCACCAACACCAATTATTCTTACAAAGACAGGAGCGGAAGCGAGAGAGGGGGAGACGGAACAGTGATAAAGCAGGAAAATGACATGGAGGGAGGGAGGGAGGGAGGGAGGGAAGAAGGGGAAAAGAGGAAAGCTAAGAGAGAGAGAGAGAGAAGGTCGGGAAAAGTGTGGGAGGTTCTGACGGCGAGAAAAAGAAGCAAGATTGACTGTAAGAATAAACGGGGGAAAGGAAAGTGTGGGGAAGAATGAGAGAGAGAGAGAGAGAGAGAGAGAGAGAGAGAGAGAGAGAGAGAGAGAGAGAGAGAGACGCACTCGAAATCTAACCTTTCAATACTCCTCTACCCCTAGTGAAGTAATATGCAAAGTAGGTATTAAAATATCTGCTCGTAATTTACAATAGCGAACTGAATGGGGAGAGATGAGATGTTGCAAGGGGTGAGAGAAGGGAAGAGAGTAAAGGGAAAAAGAGAGGGTGGGTGGGTGGGTGCCGAGGCGGGAGAGGAGAGGGTGGGGAGGGTAAGGAAGGGAAGTGTGAGGGATGAGCGAAGAGAGGACAGACAGGCTTGAGGGTGAGGGAAAGAAGGGAGGGTAAAAGTGAGGGGGCAAAGTGAGGGCAGAGGGGAGGCGTGAGCTGGGACGGAGGGGAATTATTTGAAAGATTAAAAAGAGAGGGAGATGTTTCCTCGAGCTATTTAATTAACAATGACAATCAGTTAATGTTATTCCCAGACAAAACATTAATGAATTTGAACTTATGAAATCTTAAAACAGAAAGACAGTATTATTACCATTAAAATTACTAGTATGCAATATTATGATGAAAACAATATTAGTGATGTTTTTCTTTCAATATGTGCGTGTGTTTGTGTATGTGTGTGTGTGTGTGTGTGTGTGTGTGTGTGTGAGAGAGAGAGAGAGAGAGAGAGAGAGAGAGAGAGAGAGAGAGAGAGAGAGAGAGAGAGAGAGAGATGGCGGGTCTCAAAATATTGCCCAGACGAGAGTTCCAAACAGATTGGCTAATTTTTGCTCCGGAACTGTAGTTAGTTAGCTGGAGTTCATCAATCCATTGTATTCAGATGCACACACACAGGTGACTATTTCCTACTTAGTCATTCGTACATCTATTTTTTTTTTCATTATAGGTCATTGTGCTAACTTTCGTAAATTTGTTTAGTTATGCTTACTAGGACCGAGATATATTTCAAATCATTCTTCGTGGCTTTCAGAAATTCACCCTAAACATCCACGTGTGTGTTTTATGCATCGACCACCACTTGCTATTCTCCATTTCCCAGAATTATGCGTTTATTCAATTTCGTTATAAATCACTGTGTGTCAGTGTTCATCGCTGTGTGGGAGTTGTGTATCATTATTATTATTATTTTTACCTACGAGGGATAAACTGAATATGAGCAATAAAAATAGTAAAAAAAAAAAACGCAAATTGCCAGTCCCTTTAAAGGTCAGTATAGTTAACCGAAAATCAGGAAGAAATGTCTCGAAACCTCCCTCTACCACCCTCTTAAATAGAGTCATAGGAAGTTGGAAATACAGAGGCAGGTAGGGAGTTCTAGAGTTTGCCAGCGAAAGGAATGAATGATTGGGAGTACTGGTTAACTCTTAGGGATCAAAATAGGGTGGGCATCAAAATAGTACAGACTCTGGCTATCAATCTCATTACTTCCATATCAATAAAATCATCTAATCACATCAAGAAACAAATAAAAAATGTGTCCCTGTACTGAAGTGGTTAAATTCACGGTATTAGTCTTTTTATATAAACGATCTTTCTACTTATAACAAGAGAAGGACTCAACTGGCATTTTTAAGTGTTGCTTTACATAACGCTAATTATACAAAGGACAGTTCTAAAACGTGGCAGTTATGCGTGTTTTTATTTCTTAAGGTTTAGTAGTCCTTCTTCCACATGCGTAAAGAAGAGACATGAGAAAAAGGTGATGATGATAAGGAGGAAGAGGAGGAGGAGGAGGAGGAGGAGGAAGAGGAGGAGGAGGAGGAGGAAGTGGAGGAGGAGGAGGAGGAGGAGGAGGAGGAGGAGGAGGAGGAGGAGGAGAAGGAGAAGGAGAAGGAGAAGGAGGAGGAGGAGGAGGAGGAGGAGGAGGAGGAGGATGCAGTAAAGTTAATATCCTCCTCTGCACAATGTTGTTCAAACTTAATCAACTCCAACAAACAAGGCAAAGGTCGACTTGTCAGCGAGTCACGGGAGAAAGAGAGAGAGGAAAAAGACGAACACGTAAAAATAAACACGAATATCCCCAGGACACATTAAAAACACCCACTCACACGAAAATAAAAATAAATAGCAGAGAAAATACAGGTCACACACACACAAACAGACAAACAAACATAAGCACACACGAAGAATAAAAAAAAGAAAAAATCCGTACTACGTTAATGTTTAAAAATCTAATTAAAAAACAACAATCTGACTAATTTAAAGAGTGAAGGAACCATAACTCACCATTCTCAAAACTGTAAATTAGTTTAGCGTAAAAATAAACTTCTACCCGTGTCCCCAGTTCCCTCTCCCTCTCCCTGTCCCTAGCTCCCTCTCCCTCTCACTCTCTCTCCCTCTCCATTGGCCATTAGCAACACTCCAGTGAGATCCTGCGTGTAATTAATGAATAGTCATCCTCTTCCCGCCCCGAGAGGTAACAAGTGCATTAAATAATTTTGTCGCAATAAAAAATATCATGAAGTACATAAGAGGCGCGTGAGTGATGGTGGTGGTGGTGGTGGTGGTGGTGGTTGATGCTGAAAGTCCTGGTGGTGGTGATGATAATGCAAGCTAATATAGTACAACGATTGGTTCTATTGGTATTACTGTCGTTGTTGATGATGATGGTGTTGGTGATGATGGTGGTGGTGGTGATGATGTGGTGGTATCAGCAGTCCTACTCTTATTATTACTTCTATTACTACTACTACTACGACTACTACTACTACTACTACTACAATTACTACTACTACCATAACAACAAAAAAAGAAAAGATAACGAAGATCACAACGAACAATAATATTAGCATTGCATCCAAAACTACAACTGCGCAGCGACAGAAGACTTGTAGACATACGAGGCGACCCAGGTTAGGTTGGGAGACAGAACTGAGGCATACACGACACTCAAGAGAACACATTATGAAGCACAGGAGAGTAATTTCTGAGGGATTTACACTTCGTTGGCATAAAAGCAGGTCATAGAGATGTGCAAGTGTGTGTGTGTGTGTGTGTGTGTGTGTGTGTGTGTGTGTGTGTGTCTGTGTGTGTGTGTGTTTGTAGGAGATAACTTTACATCCAAACTAAACTTGACACACCAAGAGACACACTGAGCATTTATTAAACATGCACGCCATCACTGTGCTTCCAAATTCTCAATTGACAGAAATACTCGTGCATCTGCAACACAAGAATAACACGTATAGAATTACCAAGAAGCTGAATTATTAGTAGAACGAAGCAATTAAGTGTACAATTGACTTTTACAACAAACCCCCCGAATGGAGAAAGATATATTTGTACCGCATGAATAATGTATGCGATTCTGATGAGGCTGAATTGTGTAAGAGGAAAGGAAACTAAAGTGTGATTCTGGAAGGCTGAGTGATGAAACGAGTAACCGCTGAGGAGTAGAGACTGTGTGCTGTGTGGATTGAATGTCTGCTTTGTGTGAACTGGAGTGACATTGTCCATAAGAGGTAGTTCAGGAGATACAAGTGGTTGATCTGTGTAAATTCTCAAACACTTCTGTGCGTCACCTTCACTAACTCCAAAGGCTTTTTTTCAAATGTACACGAGTTTTTAAGATGTTTTTACAGTTCTAAAGGCAGAATGGCAAGATTTTTATAATATTTAATGAGGAAACACTATTGAAAACCGCAGTGATTATTTTTGTGGTGTTGGAAAATACTCGTAATGAGAGAAAAGCGTTTCTGAAGACGGATCTATGAGTGATACAGACAGAACGATAAAATGGAAGTACAGATGGCACGCAGCCACCGCAAGAACCAATACTGTCATAAGATTGACTAGTTATGATTGTTTTTTTGTGATTGATTGTTTATTGTCAAATGGATAACATGCTGGTGCATACATACATACAAATAACACTACTAATGATTGGTATATGAGTCAGCCAAGCCGAGGCTCTTTAGCTGACTAGATCATATTGAATTCGTCAGGGATAAAAAAAAAAAAAAAAAAAAAAAAAAAAAAAAAAAGAGGAAAAAAACCATCATAATATGCATAGCAGTTAAAAAATGAAAATAACAAACCTCAAGAAAAAATGAAGAAAAAAAGATATATATATATATATATATATATATATATATATATATATATATATATATATATATATATATATATATATATATATATATATATATACATACATACATTTATGCGAGTAAATAAATAGAAAACTATGTCGTGAAAAGAAAATACACATATGCCTAGTTATAAGAGAGGCAATGCAGAGGAAATACAGCTGTTCCTATCCCAGGTCCACTCTCAACGAACACAGTAATACACAGAAACAAAGAACAGAATGCCATATTAAATGTTACCTTTGAACTACAGGTGATCCAGAAGAAAAAATATATATATAAAAATGAAGGAGATGCGGATAAGAGGAGACTAAAAAAGATTAAAACAAAAATGTACATATGTCATGGAGATTTGTGAAGAGAACTCATCCCTAAAAAAAAAAAAAAAAATGTTCTTGTGGAGAGAGAAAATAAATAAAAACTGACGACAAGGAAAAAATATAAAAGAAACAAAAACAAAATAGGCCAGAGCGACAAGAGACGGAAAAAAAAAACAGAAAAAGAAAATATATAGTCACAACACGAACAACTTAAAATATTCGTCGTGTTTTAAGCCTGTACGATCTATCCACCACAGCAACACACACACACACACACACACACACACACACACTGAATAAACTATAGCATGGCGTGTCATAAAGGCCACTACTACTACTATTACTACTACTACTACTACTACTACTACTACTACTTCCTTCCCTCAGATGTTGTTTTTATTCCCTCTTCACATTTATTAGGAGAAACAACACGTAGATGGTAATGAGGGAAGAATGATAAAAGAGAAGGAAAGAAATGAAAATTGTCTCCTTCTGAATTAAAGAAGTGGAGGGAGGGAGGGAGAGAAAGAGGGAGGAAGGGAGAGAAGGAGGGAGGAAGGGAGAGGAAGGAGAGAAGA
>CM035200.1:7216713-7228546 GCA_020233015.1 Callinectes sapidus | reverse complement strand
TTCTCTCTTTTTTTGTGTGTCGTCTGTTATATATATATTCCTTTTATTATTTTTTTCCAGTTAAGTATGTGTCTTTTTTGTTCTATGTTCTTCTTTTTTCATCATTTCTTTTCATTGTTACTTCAGTTTATTCAAATTATGTGTTTGTCTTATTTTTTATATATCTTTGTTTCTTGTTTCTCTTTATTTCTTTTTCAATTTACACATTTTTACACATTTTACTCAGATTTCTAAACTCTTTTCGTGTTTTTCCCCTTTGATTATTACATTATTTTTCCCTTCAAGTTACGTGTGTGTGTGTGTGTGTGTGTGTGTGTGTGTGTGTGTGTGTGTGTGTGTGTGTGTGTGTGTGTACATTTTCCGTTTCCTTTCTGTCTCAGTTAGCTACCTGTTGGTCCCATCTTTACCTCATACGCTTTCTTCTAGCATCTGATAACTCAAGTGGCTCATTATGTGATGATGACTCGGCCTTAAACTCTTCATCTTTATTATTAAACTCACGTCAGCCTCCCTAATTCATTACGGCGTTATTGGTTTTCATAATTAAGGGTCTGGGTAACGTTTCACCTCAAGGAAGCTGCATCGTGGCTATCTTGTAAGACTTCAAAAGCCAACACTCTGCAATGGGGGTAATTTCAGACCATTAGCTCATAAATATGGAATAATGAGTACTGTGTGGTTTGAAGATTCAACATTAAACTAACTTGGTATTTTTGTATTCTTCTCTTTTATTATTCTTTCTTTTTATTTATTTATTTTATTGGAAGGAGAAAAAGTGATATGATTTTTTATTTGGTCCTATCTACACCGTGTAAAATTGTGTTGACACATGAGTCTGCAAAGGCGATGAGCAAAATCTGGTGTGTCACGTATTGGGAAAGCGAGCATTACATTAGTTAGTTAATTTTGTACTCTTGGTTATTAGAGTCATATTGCGTACTGTTCTCATTGAAGATACAGTCTGATATTGTCACCATTGTGGACAATAAATGTGTGTGTGTGAGTGTGTGTGTGTGTGTGTGTGTGTGTGTGTGTGTGTGTGTGTGTGTGTGTGTGTGTGTGTGTGTGTGTGTGTGTGTGGGTGTGAGTGTTTTGTTTTAAAATACGTTTAATATTTTTCGTTTTGTATTTTATCTTTTCGGAGTAGGTATATTTTCACTCTGAGTGGGTGAGGTAGCTTATTTTTACTTCGATTTTAGTTTCGCGTTTGTGTGTTATGCAGTATTGTAAAAAAAAAGCATACTAATATCCATTTAGAGGTTTTAAAGACAGGTGCTAGCGTTCTCTCTCTCTCTCTCTCTCTCTCTCTCTCTCTCTCTCTCTCTCTCTCTCTCTCTCTCTCTCTCTCTCTCTCTCTCTCTCTCTCTCTCTCTCTCTTACTATCAATACTACTCGAATATTTTTTTCATCACATTTTTTTATCCTCTTCTTTCCCCTCCACTGTGCCTCACCTCACCGTGTGTCCCGCCAGGTGGTTGTTCCCTTCTCTCTTGTCTCTACACGCCTTCGATCCCTCTGCCTATCTATGAATCATCTGCCACGCTACGCTCTGTTCTCTCCTCTCCTCTCCTCCTGTCCTCTCTTCCTCTCCTCCTCTTGTCTCCTCCTCTCCCTTCGTCTTCTCCACCGCCAAATCTTTCTTAATCTTTTACATCGTTTTCTACTTCATTCTTTTTCTCTTGCACGCGTGGGGGGATGTTATTGGTTTATTTTTTCTTATTTGTAATCCCTGTGTCTTTACTCTTTTCTTCCACCTTTTTTCCAGCTTCCTTGTCGTCTTCTGTTTCATTTTTCTCTCTCTCTCTCTTTGCTTTTCCCCGTTTGCTTTTTTCTTCTTTTCTTTGCTTTTCTTACATTTTTTTACATTGGTCCTCCATTTTCATACCTTAAGCTTCTCTACTTTCTTACCTTACTCTCTTCCTACTTCTACTTCTCCTCCTCCTCTTACTTTTCTTCCTAATTCACATCATATCCACCACCTACTCATTTCCACCTGTTCATCTTCTCTTTTTATTCCCACTCTTTTCTTTCTCCTCTTTCTGCTCGCTCCTCCTTTTCTTCCTTTTCCCCGTCGCTCATACCGTTCTTCTTTCATCCTCCTCTTCCTCCTCCTCTTCTTCTTCCTCCTCCTCCCCAAATGACATCCACGAGGCCTGCATGAAACTCTATTTCGTCCTTCATATCTTCTCCTAAATTGCACATCCAAAACCCAGATTATTTCCTGCTGATGCAATATCCCCTTTTTTCACAATTAAATTTTCTTCCTTTGTAGACTCAACTTTTTTCCCACTCGTCTCCTCACCTTCTCTGGACAATCCCCCCTCCCCTCCCCTCTCCCTACCCCCCATCTCCCTCTCTTTCTCCAATCCCCATCCTCCTCCCCACCTCTCACTTTTTATCTCTCTCTTTTTGCTATTAGTGTTATCTCTCCATTTTCTTTCACATTTCTCGGACCTTATCCTGCCTTGCCTTATCTCGCCTTCTATTTCGCCAAGAACATTTTACATCAACATAATCTCAGGTTTCCTTCTCAGTTTGTATTCCGAGACGGTGTTGTTTCTGGGTGGTGTTGGTGGTGGGGGGTTGCTTGCTGTACGTGGTGATGTGGCTGTGTAATGGTGGTGGTGGTGGTAGTGGTGGTAATAGTGGTGGTGGTGGTGGTGGAGAAAAGTGGCGTGTTGAAAAAAGATATATGAAAAAAATGGTGCATATGAGAAAAATAATGAAAATTGGACCTGGGTATGTAAACTTTGAGGCACGTGCACACACACACACACACACACACACACACACACACACACACACACACACACACACGGGGGCCATCAAGCACGAAGAGTAAAAATAAATGAACATGACAATACCCTTCGTTGTGCTGGTGGTGTGATGGTGATGGTGATGGTGATGGTGGTGGTGGTGGTGGTGGCTGTGATGATGGTGATGGTGATTGCGATAGGGCGAGAGTGTCTGGCCATGATAGTGATAGTGAAGATGATGATGGCGTAGTGATGCCTTGTGTGTGGTGGTGGTGGTGGTGGTGATTCTGATGGTGATGATGATGGCAGTGTACAGAAGTGATGGTGAGAATAGTGCAATTGTTTATACAAGTGGAGGGAGGCTACGTGAGTGTGTGTGTGTGTGTGTGTGTGTGTGTGTGTGTGTGTGTGTGTTATTTTGGCTTGATCTGCGGCAGCGACGATAGTTTCCCGCTAAAAGGAAAAGCCTGTGTGAAAGATATTTGTTGGGAGAGAATATTGGTTTGGGCAGCGGAGAGAGAGAGAGCGAGAGAGAGAGAGAGAGAGAGAGAGAGAGAGAGAGCGAGCGGGCGGCGATGTGAGGGAGGCAAGGGAGACAAGGGAGGGAAGGCTGGGGAAGGGGCGAGGTGAGGCGGCCGGGCTATAGGCGGCAGGATATGAGAAATCAGGATAGATCTGGTGTGGATTGCTAGCGGAGACCGGGCCATTCTGAGGGGCATTTGACGAGAGAGTGAGGGAGGGAGGGAACAGCGCACAGACGTGATGCGCTTGTGCCACAACGCACCAAAAGGGAACAAATAAAACACAACAAAGAAAAAAAACAGGCGACAGGTGAATAAATAAGAGAGACAAAGGGAAAAGTGGTAAAAAGAGGGAAGAAAGGAGGCAAAACACGAGAGTGAGAGGTTGTAAGTGAGCGAGGCAATGTGACAGTGTGTGTTGGGCCGAGGAGAAATTGATGATTATTATGTGGTGAGAGAGAGAGAGAGAGAGAGAGAGAGAGAGAGAGAGAGAGAGAGACGCGTTGAGAGGGTGCTGAAGGAGTGGGATGGAGAGGAGAAATCTGGCGTTATTTGATTTACTGTCTAGATTGTTTCTCTCAACGCCACACGATTCGGTCCACGGATAAGATTTTTCCTTTTCCCGTGTCGAGGCTGCAAGTTTCCCTGGCGGTGGGACAAGAGGTTTCCCAGCCAGCTCTCTCTCTCTCTCTCTCTCTCTCTCTCTCTCTCTCTCTCTCTCTCTCTCTCTCTCTCTCTCTCTCTCTCTCTCAGCAGTGAGTGGGGAATGTGTAGGTTAGTTACGGGCTTACAATGAGCCTTTTAACTGTTTCACTGCGATATGCAACACGTCACAGCATGAAAAAGTAACGAAATTGTCATACATATCGACAAGAAAGAGGAAAATGAATGGTGATTATATAAGCTTTATCAATTTCTTTTAACTGGTAGAATGCTGAAAGATAGCTATGGTGAATGAAAAACCGTTTCAGAATAGTTAGTAATTAGCAGAAAATGTTTAAAGTGACATTGTTACTTGCAGATGTTACTTCCTCCCTCCTGATGATTCTATTCCAGTTACAATTCTTTTTTTTATGTAAGAAGGGAAACCTGGCCAAGAACAACAAAAATATATATAAAAAAAGCACACTAATTTGCCAGTTCCCTTGAAAGTCTAAAGAACATATGTTGATGGTAGAGTTGATAATGACGCAATGTTTTAGTAGATAATATACATTTATTTTTCTTCAGAACCTATAATTCACTGTGAGTATGTGTTACAGCGCGTCTGCCAAACTACTATCTAAATTCATGAGTTTACAAGTGAGGTATTCCCGAAAAGTAATGTAACACGGCCTCCTTAATAACGCATGACAGTTGATTCGTTGCGTCTCATGTCTCGTTTTCTCTTGAACATTAATGGTAAACACTTGTATTTCATTCCATTTTTTTTTACCTGCATTTCACAGTGCACATATTTCTTAAAGGGACAGCTACGTACAGAGCTGACGGATTTTGTTCAGTTTTCTCTTCTTATCTTCTTAGGAGCTCCAATTTCATGAACAGCCAATCGATAAATATATTCAGTGTTTTTGGAAAAGAGAAGGCATCTTATCAACAATCCCACGTCTCGCTTGTAATGTTATTTTTGCTTCCCATTCGTCGTGTGAGGCAGCGCGCACTTCATCTCCTGACTTCTTATTCGGTTTTCCACGTGGATTTGCATACCAAACGTCCCCACTTACTGTTTCCACACGCCGTGCTGCCTCCGCTTAATGTTCATTCTTTAGAGGGTCTCGCCTCGTCCTTGGTTTCTGCTAAGGGAGCACTGGGAGATAGAAGAATACAAAGGAATACAAATGAAGAACAAACAGCAGCAGATTTATTGTCTCTTACTCGGCTGTTTATTGACTGGAGAGATGCGAGACAGAATACTAGAAAGAAAGGATAGCAAAGGCGAATGTGGAAGTGAGGAAAAACCACACAACACGGAAAATTGTATGGAAGTCTTTATGAGGAACGACAAGAGAGTTATGCGTCACTATCCCTACAACTGAAGTGTCGCGAAGGAGTCCATTACCATCACTAGGCACTGACAACCAACTCCCCCACAACACACTATGGAAGAGGAGGAGAAGGAGGAGGAGGAAAATGAACAACTACGATAACGACAACTACAACAAAGAAGAAGAAGAAGAAGAAGAAGAAGAAGAAGAAGAAGAACAACAACAACAACAACAACAACAACAACAACAACAACAACAACAACAACAACAACAACAACAACAACAACAACAACAAGAACTAAAATAATAATAATAACAACATACAAATATAGAAAAGGAGTTAAGAAAGAAAGAAAAAAGAATGCAGAGATACACAGATGGTAGTACAAACCAAGAAGTGGATTCTGAATAAAGAGAAAGGTAAGAAAGGGCTAAGCGAAGGGATAGAAGGTCGGAGAGAACAGAAGGAAGCAGGGGAGGAATACAAAAGAGATGAAGGGAAACCAGAGAAAGGGAACACTAGAAAGATATATTGATTCGTGTTTATTACTTTACATTATCATTACTTCTTTTTTTCTATCATCTTTAATATTCACAAAACACTGAAAAAAATTATTCTAGAAAAGATATAATTGCTTTTATCATGTGATTAATTTATCTGTTCTTTGTATTTCCACACGATGCAATAAAAGGAAAGGCACTTGCGTTTATCTTTCTTGTTCATTTTGCCTTCGTACATAAAAGACAAAGTGTTCCCTGTTTCCTATAGCTGCGTGACGCCTCTCCTCGCCTCGCCCTTCGGCTCATGAAAGCTTCGAGGCATTAATATAAAATACTCCTACATGTAAATACACGTACACATGTATATTTCCCCGATGTGTTATCAACAGCCCTTCTGCTCTGTACTTTCACGTCCCCTGGCTCCCATTCTCGTCCTCTTCTCACTCACCCTAAGCATTATATTCAAAAGGGATGAAAAATTGCCTACTGTGGATGTAAAATCATTCATTTGACTTTCATGGGATTCCACATTCCTGTATCCCTCCTTGATCCAATACTCTGCTTTGTTCGCCCGGCCGTCCATAAAACATTACACGAATTTCTCTCATTTTACTCACGCTTTGCTCCGAAATTACATAAACCTTCAACTGCCTCGAGCAACATATATGACGGTGTACAAAATAATCTGTTCTCGGTTGATGCGGAATCAGAATCGTAGTTTACACTTCTACTGCAGCATTTAAGAGTGAGCAAAGACTCAGGTGCAAGGCATATAACATTTCCTCTTCACTGCAACGCCAGAAAGCAACGACTTAAATACGTCTCTGATGATTCAAAATGCAAAAACTAGATTATAAACACAGTTGTGCATGAATTGGACCAACTTAATAGCAAAATGGTAGGTATAAAGCTATTAACCTTTTTTGAGAGGAGATTGGATAGATTTATGGATGAAAATGAGTTTTAGGAAAGACTTAAGTATTACAAGGTTGCATTGCAAGAGCTCACTAGTTGTCTGGAGTTTCCTTTGGTTTAAATGTCCTTAAGTGAAGTGAAAATGTCTGTGAAAGACAGCAAATTAAAATATTCTGGCATTTTATGACAGTAAATAGTTACGAGACACGAGTGCATTTTGAAACAGTAGAAAATGCATTTCACTTTTCATTTATCTATGTGTAGTAAAAATACAATGAAGCAACGAGATACAAGAGAAAAGAAAATCATTCCTGGTACCTATACTCTTACTTTGTAGCACAAGAATACTGGTAAAGCGAAATATGGTTGGATTTCAGAGTAAAGCAACATACAGAACATTTCCACCAGTCTAAATGGATTGAAAACTGAATTGGAATGACAAAATGCTGCAAAAAACAAAGGAAAACCTAGTTTCTTACATTTCAAGTATTGTAACAGAAAAATAGCACACGAAATGGTTACATATGAGAACAGAAAAAAAGGGCAAAATGTTCTTACCTTAAACTGAGTCCAAGTAAACGAATATTTGTTAAATCCAAATAAAAATAGACAGAAAAAACATTCTTCTGACACTTTTGTTTTGCATATAATATAACTCCACCTCAAAATAGAACACGAGGCAGAGTATCATCAAAGCGTAATGTAAAGAAAACTGTTAATTATAAACAAAAATGAGAAAAATTCTTCCAAAGAACACAACAAAAAAATAATAAATTAAAGCACTGAAGAAGAAGAAGAAAGTCAGAAGGTACAAAACAGTCCCACGCGCTAAAATGGGTATAGATGACAATGATCATATTGAGAATGAAAAAATAATAATAGTAGATAAAGGAAAAAAGTTACAGAATCGTTCATATACTCCAAACGAAAGCTGACTGCACCTCAGAGGAAAAATACATGCATAGAAAAAAATAATGACTAACACTAAAAGGCAACAGTGAAAATAGTGAGAACAGTGAAAAGTGCAAAAATACTCACCCCATATGACCAGTTGAAATTAAAACGAAGCTACATCAAATTCAGAATAAAATTTTGCATGGAAAACTGTTGCATGTCTCCCTTTCACCCGAGACCTCGCTGTACAAGATTGTTTTCCTCCCCCAACTCCTATTACGTCCACCTGTCTCATGCAAAAGCTAACCAGCACTCTACGTCATTCATCCCATCCTCTGGTAAACTTTGGAACTCCCTACCTGCTTCTGTATTTCCATCTTCCTAAGACCTGAACTCATTTAAAAAGGACGTTTCAAAACATTTACCCCATTATTTAGGCTATTTTTTCCGGACTTCCTCGAGGAATAGGGTATAACTGTGTCCTTTTGTTTAATAGTTTTTGTTGTCCTTGGCCAGTTTTCCCCTCCTACGAAAAAAAAAATGAAATAGCAAAGAGTAACAGAGAATAGAAAGCAACTCACTGGCTCCTGTTCCAAGGTACGGTGTCCTTTCACATTTCAGGAGTGAGTCTGAAAAGAGAAAGACACAGTCACTAGTATCGTTTCCTTTAGATACAATGCAATATGACTGAAGGAGAAGGAATAAGATTAGTGTATGATTATTTTCCTTGTCTATTTAGTACATTATTTATTAATTGGAGAGAGAGAGAGAGAGAGAGAGAGAGAGAGAGAGAGAGAGAGAGAGAGAGAGAGAGAGAGAGAGAGAGAGAGAGAGAGAGAGAGAGAGAGAGAGAGAGAGAGAGAGAGAGAGAGAATATATATCCACCTTTCCCTTCTTCAACACAACCATAAAAATGCACAACAACGAGAAGTCGAGGGTTCCCGCAGCAAGCACGGACAGAAGCCACAATTCCTCGAACGTTTCCCTTGAGACAAACGGCTTATAAGTTTTCCCCTTTGCATTATGGTAGAGGAAATTAAGGAAATCCTATCTAAGTGTATTTTCAGAGCAGGAGTAGAAGGGGACACACACACACACACACACACACACACACACACACACACACACACACTAGTAAGGCCTCGAGCCCGATAAGCAAACATGCACCACCATGTCACAAAGGCGTTTCTTGTTATCTTTTCTCTTCCAATCTACTCGCATCTCTTTCTCTCCACCGTACTCATGAACCGAGTGGATGTAAGTACGTGAATAGACACATTCGTTAATTAAAAAGAATAAAAGATGACTCAGACTATGTAATACTTTGTAAAAACTGTCAGAAACAGCGCAATATATATAAAGGGAAACACTACCTGAACATGATCTCCGGCGTTGGATTTAACGTTGGAAAACAATACGTCAAACATTTTATATATATCAAGGCTAGAAAATAAAAGAAAAATTACACAAGGGTATTTCTGTGTAGCGTCCAATAAGCAAAAATTAACACTGCATCATATATTAACCTATCAATTCATTTATTTATCTATTATATATTTCTCAGCAGAGATAAAATTCTACTCGCACTGATCTTGTTAATGGAAGTAACACAAAAGTGATTTCATTCACGGTGTCCTTCACTGCGGAGCTCAGGAAGCCACGCGGCCACAATTGGGTCACCGTTACACCCCCAAAACCATCGCACATCCGCCTCTGTGAAAAAGGAAACACCACAAAATAACAGCTTGTCTGTCACGTGGGTCTGCTTCTCGCGTTTTTCACGTAAACCTCAAATGGAAAAGCGTTGTTTGCCTCTCAAAACGGCAACAGGTCGGCGGCAGGTCTGTCTGGCAGCCGACAAGTTACATCACTTGCATGTGTTTGCAGTTTCCAAGTCTGGCAGGTAATAGGATATTTTCCGGCTGGAAATCAAAGTCCAATTTACAAGTCGATGAAGGTGAGGCGCTGGACTTTGATTCCAGCTAATGGGGTCTGTGATTTTTCGTTGCATATTGTGTCTATCACGTGACATTCAGGGAAATTCCTCAGCGGGAGTATAGGCGAGTGCTTAGCGTAGCCACTGTTGGGTTGATACAAACAGCCCGACAAGCAGCGATACTGTCCTCCAATAAACAAACTATCAAGTGTCCAGCTTCTCCACGATTGCAACAAAGGAACTCAGATACCAGGAGCAGCGAGGGAGGGAGAGGGAGCGAGCAGCCCCACGCACCAAGACTTCCTGTTCTTGCGGCCTGTGCTTGAGGCCTGGTTTGCGTGCCAGCCCGCCATGCCGGACGCTGTATTATGGCCACATTTGCGACGGTACACAACAACTCTTTTAAAAATTATTATAGGCGGTTGCGCGTCCTCCTGTAAATAGTGGACGGAACAGGTTAATGGCAGCGGAGGCCCTTGATCGAGTTTCGCCCTGATGAAATAACACCACCACGCCCCTCCCGTAGATTACCGGCTATATTTATAACGTAAGCTCTTTAATTATGGCGGCGGAACATTAAGGATGACAACCGCGGCATTAAAGAACAAGGTAATGGAGCAAGGTGACTGGCAGAAGCTCATTACCTGCATGGCAACACAAAGGACATTGATCACAACCCACGGGGAAGCCTGTCCTCGTCGCCTGCACACCCACGACCTCACACCCACACCCGCCCCACCACGCCCTCTTCACTACTACGGGCGTTCGTCAAGTGTCAACCCTCTGCCAATCTAGGAGTCGTGTAGTCGTATTATACAGTACTGTGTGTGTGTGTGTGTGTGTGTGAGAGAGAGAGAGAGAGAGAGAGAGAGAGAGAGAGAGAGAGAGAGAGAGAGAGAGAGAGAGAGATAGAGAGAGAGAGAGATGAGAGAAGGGAGAGAGGAGGGGGGGGGGAGAACATGGAGGGAATGAGAATAAGGATGTGGTCAAGGAGTGGGACTGAGAAAAAAGATATGGCTTGATTTACACGACATGCCTCTCAGACAATGAAATTTATCTGTTAAAAACAAGGATAGGAGAGCTCTTTTATCACGTAGGAAACAGACTCTACCTCTAATGCAATCTAAACACTAAAATTTCCTGCCTACTTTTATATTTCCATTTTCCCATGACTTGACTTTATTTTAGAGGGACATTTCAAGACATTTATCCCTGTCTGCTAACCAATTATTTTCTCCTTTAAGGGAACTGGCAAATTGGTGGGCTTTTTAATCCATTGTCTTTGTTGCCTTTGGTCAGCTTCACTCTCTTACATGAAAAGAATAAGATGGATGTGAGGTAAAAAGAACGTGTGTGGCGCTGGACGAGTGTGGATGGGCTGAGTGGAAGAGCCCGAAAAAAGCATGTGCTGTTCTGTGGAGTGTAACGAAGACCAAAAGACTAGAGGTCAATCACGACTTTTTGTCAGAGAATAAGAATCACCAATATCCATGGAAGAGCAAGAGGAGGAGGAGGAGGAGGAGGAGGAGGAGGAAAAGTAAGAGCAGAAAGTGAGGGCAGATGACGGAGTACAGAATTTTAAAAGAGAACTAAAGAACCTCCAGTGAAAGGGGGGGAGGGGGGAGGGGCAAAAAAAAAACTCTAATGACGCTTCACGAAACTCCACAAAAAAAACTCTAAATTTGAAAAAGAAAATGAAAAAGGGGAGACAAAAACACCCTGCTCACGTCAATTCAGAATACAAACAGCCATCACAGGAAACTGAAAACTCTCTCCTTTTCCTGCTGGAGGCTTGACTTGGAGCTCAGGCCAACGCGTATCAAAATAACCTCCTCCCGGCACTGACTCCACACCACGATTCATTCCGGTTCCTCTCCTCGGGATGTTGTGCTGCGATGAATTCCGATTCCATTTGAGACCTTGGCGATGCTGACTCTTTTTAATGACGCATACTGCCCCTCGTCCTCAGTCTCCTGCCAAACTCGATGCGATAGTCTTTTGGGCTTCCATTAGTGTTTCTTTTGCCACAAGTCCAAGGACGCAACTGAGTGCTGCCTCCTCTGCATCATGTTACTGCTCCGCTTCCCCTTTCTCCTCTTCCACCTCTCTTTTTTCCTCCTCTTCTGTTCTCCTTCCTTCTTCACCTACTTCTCTTCCCCTTAATGTCATTATTATTACTATTAATATTGTTATTATTATTATTATTATTATTATTATTATTATTATTATTATTATTATTATTATTATTATTATTATTATCATTATTATTATTATTATTATTATTATTATTATTATTATTATTATTATTATTAATATTATTATTAT
>CM035200.1:7212529-7216693 GCA_020233015.1 Callinectes sapidus | reverse complement strand
CTCTCTCTCTCTCTCTCTCTCTCTCTCTCTCTCTCTCTCTCTCTCTCTCTCTCTCTCTCTCTCTCTCTCTCTCTCTCTCTCTCTCTCTGCCGCGCGCGCGTCTGTGTGTGTGTGTGTGTGTGTGTGTGTGTGTGTGTGTGTGTGTGTGTGTGTGTGTGTGTGTGTGTGTGTGTGTGTGTGTGTGTTTCTTCAGTCCAATATCACTTTGGGTTCGCATATTTATCTCGTCATACAATATTCGTGGTGGAGAGCTTTGTTCCTCCATAATCGAGCATTTGAGTTAGTGATATGGCCGCGCTGGGAAGAATTACTACAGGCACGTGAGTGAGAGGGAAAAAATGTGTAATTGAATTTGCACAGAACCACCACTACCAACACCACCTCTACTACGACCACCACCACCACCACCACCACCACTATTAATGACTGAAGTTATTGTTGTTGCTCTCATCTTTATTATTATGCTTGTTTGAATATTATTATTATTATTATTATTATTATTATTATTATTATTATTATTATTATTATTATTATTATTATTATTATTATTATTATTTTTATCATTATCATTATAATAATTATTACTACTACTACTACTACTACTACTACTACTACTATTATCATCAGTATTATTATTCTCCTTTTCCCTCTTCTCTTCCTTATCATCCACTTTTCCTCTTCTCATCTTTCTCTCTTTCCCCTTCTTTCTCCACTCATTCAATATTGTTGTTGTTTTTTTCGCTTATTTTCTAATACATTTGATGTTATTGATGTTCCTGGTGTTGCTATTTGTGCGTTTGTCAACGATCTGATATTGAAGAGTGTTTTATTACCACCCCACACATTCCCTGAATGTCATTTCAGCGAAACTTAATTACCATCATGTAACTCCACATCAGCTTTGGTATACTATATACTGAATATTTTTGTCCATCACATTAGTTTTAATTTTATTTAAAGTCGCTCGGAAAAAGAAAGAGAAAGCAGAAGTGGAGAGAGAGAGAGAGAGAGAGAGAGAGAGAGAGAGAGAGAGAGAGAGAGAGAGAGAGAGAGAGAGAGAGAGAGAGAGAGAGAGTCCCTTTTCTTGGTGGCGTGCAGAGAAACGCAGGACAGCCACGCCTTGCCAACCCTCAAGACGCATGACCTCGTGGGAGATAAGTCGAGGCACCTTTTGCTCTACCTCAAGTCAATGTTCCGGTGGACCTGACCTTGACCTCCTAGAGCTGCCAAGTATCACTCTTCAAATAGATACAAAAAGCAAGGGAGTCACGTGTGTGCTGCGGACAATAGAAATGCATCGTGTGGCATTCCCTTTTTAATATATTTTCTTTTTCATTTCCAGTCACATGTACTGCCTTTTCCCACCCTCTCTTGCGTACTACACTGCATCCTGCTCAATGATATTTTTGTACTCTTCATATTCTATATTCTTTAGGTTGTGTATCATCCCTTACAGTAACAATGATTTCAGCCCGGGCTTTCTGTATTCTATTCTCTTATATTTTTCTCTATTCAGGGTCTGTGTGTGTGTGTGTGTGTGTGTGTGTGTGTGTGTGTGTGTGTGTGTGAGAGTGAGTGAGTGAGTGTGAGCAAGCGCGAGCATGTCCACACGTGTCCGCGCGAGTATGCATTCTACATATACCCCGTCAGCATTATGCGTCTATTGTGAAATACAATTCTGCACTTTTTTGGCGGGGTAGGAGTGGCGGGCGGCAGTAGAGTGATGCCACGCTGGGGGGAAATGCCTGTGTTGCTATTCATCGAGTTTGCCATTGTATGGAACGCGGTGCGTGGAAGATAATTCACCTCCCAAGCCTGAACACCATTTTTACGTGATTTCATGGTTGTCAAAAAAATGTTGAAATCACAGCCACTATTATTGATGTGCATGGACAGGTAAAAATACTAAAATGTTTGTTCCTTTCCCCGCACACACAACAGGTATGGATGAAGTAATTTTTTACCATAATCACCTGCCCTCCATTGCGCAGGTTTGGGGATCGCAAACGTTTTATCGCCTTCAGGTAGAGTGCCCCCACCTGTGTGTGGAATGTTACCCAGCTCCTCCCCCCTGCCGCCCCCTCCCCTGCCTCACACCCTGAGCCGGCTTTCCAAAGCTCCTTTCATCTGTGCAAACAACGAGTCACGATGCGAGGCTCTGCTCGGGACTGCATGAGGTGAGAAGCACGCTATTCACTACGAGGCGATGAACAAGACACAAAGACAAGTACAATCTTTTGCATTTCAAAGCAAACTCAAAATTGGTATGCTGGTGGATGGAGTTCATTCGCCTATCACTGAGATCTTGAAATTATTATTTTTCCTTCAGTCACATTTCAGTCATATCGCAACTGGATTTGAGAAACGTGTGGCACATACCATTTTTTAGATAACATGAGAACATACAGTAAAAGAATGAGGGAAGGTACAAGAGACGGTCACATGCCGGAGTCCCTGAATGAACATGACTTTCTAATTTCATCTTTCATCCTTATCCATGAATTTGTCTAATCATTTAAAGCTCACGATTGACGGAGCACTAACAATATGATTACTGGGTCCATTTCATTCGTCAGCCACTGTAAAGAACCAGTTCCTTTATATTTCTCTCCTAAACTTAAATTTCTCAAGTGACATGAGTGCTCAGAATTATTTACCAGCACGACATTCAAGTGTTTGCCGTGGCATTACTAAGCAGGATGAAACATTCCTGACATCTGCACTTTATGTTTTTACAAAGTGTCTTCTCTACGAGAAGCCCAACAAGATGTACGCAGTGTAATGAGCTTAGCTAACACTTAACTAAATGCATTATTCGTAAAGGACACGCTGTCACCTCAAGCGTAAAAAGAGGAGCTCAAGGTGACAATAGTTCAGGATTCAGAGGGTGGGGCTGTCTGTGGTACTTTACACCATGTTATCGAGTTGCTACGTAAATTGCGAGTAACACACTTGATTGACCATTACAACAAATATGATTATCACACACACACACACACACACACACACACACACACACACACACACACACACACACACACACACACACACACACACACACACACACACACACACATTAAACCAACAGGTCTCCAATATCACAGTCACGTAATACAAACGAGCAAACAAAGCAAGAAAGTATTGTGCAAATTGAAGACATTTTTAAACAACAATTCTAAGAAAAATAATGTATACGAGGGAAAAAGGGTGTTACTCGAGTACTGCCAGGGAGAGCAGAGTGTTCCCAGGGTAAGCATTAGGGTGACGTGTGTACGAGTAATGAATTCCTCGTAGAGCTGAGGGAACGTGAGTGAGAAAAAAATGAAGAGAAGAATGAAAGGGAAGGGACAGGGAGGGACGGGGGTGAGGGGGGGCAGAAGTTAGCGTGGAAGGAAAAGAAAGAATGATGGGGCAAGAGGTAATGAGAAGGAAAGGGTGAGAGGCGTTGAGAAGAGAGCGAGAGAGAAGTGGAGGAGTGAAAGACAGGCTTAAGACGGAACGAGAGGAGTAGGAGAAAGAGGAGGAAAACACCTGTTATAAAGATGAAAGAATAATAGAGAAGGATGAAAGAGGATGAAGCAGCAAGGGAAGATGAAAACGTGCATGGGAAAGACGGATGTATGAGGAAGAGAAAAGAAAATGAAAAAAGGCAACAAAAAGTGCCAAGAATAGAAGAAAAGGTGAAGGAATGTGAGAGAGAGAGAGAGAGAGAGAGAGAGCGATAGAGAGAGAGAGAGAGGGCGTAATATATATATATATATAGATATATATATATATATTCTTATATATATATATATATATATATATATATATATATATATATATATATATGATACGTAAATAAAAACGAAAAACAGAGATATATCAAGGCAAGGGCAAGAGAATACAATAAAAGAGAGTTGGGCAGAACGTTCTACATATATGGTAACTCAACTCTTGCAATCCAGTGTACTATTGCATGACAACACAGTATTGCGTCTGTGTCATGAATATGTACTCGTGTATGAAGAATAAAGGCGCCTCCAGGGAGTGTTCTGCGACACCATTTCTTCATTCCTTCCACACGTTAACCCCTTAAGTACTGGAACGCATTTTCATATTTATTCTGCTTATTATTTTTTGATATTACACAGCTTCAGAAACTCACGTGAGGATGAAAACAGT
>CM035200.1:7205029-7207529 GCA_020233015.1 Callinectes sapidus | reverse complement strand
CACCCATTCATTACCTGCTGGACGCGTTGCAACCCCTACTCCGGTAATATAAATGCGAGGATTACAGTTGTCTCCCCTTTAAGCACATGGGAGTCTTTCAGCAATGAGTAGGGAATATTACGCGGGTCTTAGAGCCACACAAAACATCGTTAGTATGTAATTACGACTAGGCGTTTCTCATTACTCAAGTTCTAGCACCCCTCCCCCCTCCCCCCCCAAAAAAAAAAAGAAAGAAAGAGAGAAACCTAACTTTTCTTTCACTTCTTCCTCGTATGAATTTTATGAGCGTCGTTTAGCAGGCGTTATTTATGCACTGCTATCACACCATCACGAGGGAAGAGCATATCTGGAAAGGAGGTCAATGAGGATGGATTTAGGATAAGTTATTTTCTTCAATTGGATGAGGTATATTTAGCAACACATAATGCTGAGAAGTGGAGAAGCAACGAAGATCCGGCACACTGGAGGAGGAGTGGGAATGGACAGGGAACCGATAACATGTCAAACCAACACCAGAGCCGAATACGCACCAATTGAACAAGGACAGACGAACAACCCAGCGGTGTGAAGGGAGACTGACTATCACGACAAACACGGACACGAACACACACTTGCTGCCAAGGAAACGGACACACAAAGGCGAGAAGGGACCACGAGAGTTCTTGAATAGCATTGTGAATAAATATAGTGAAGGAAACGGTCTTTTGTCAAATTAACCAAACGAACGTTCAGTGAGTGAGGGAATGTTCTAGTTTTCTGCATTCTGGTCTACTTTGAGGTAAAAATTTCGACATTGGTGTAAGTATAGATAAAGGACAACGTTGGGTCACTTCTCTCCCTATTTGAAGATGCCGTAAAGGTTATTCCGTCCACGCAGTGTTAAATTAATCCCCTCAGTATTGGGACACATTTTCCTATTTATTCTGCTTATTATTTTTGATATATACAGCTCCAGAAATTCACGTGGGGATAAAAAATAGTACAGACTCTGTTCATTTACCTTCTGACCCTTCCAAATGTCAATAACATCATCAAAATCACATCCAAACTCGTAGTAAATGTGTGTTCCAGTACTTAGGGGTCAAATGCAATCCGTATGCAATGAGTCAACGATAGTCTTCCATACCACGAGAACACATATAGCGCGATACGATTTATAAGTAACTCACTCTACCTAACCAACCACTGCCCCCATTGCCTGTAATATCCTCTCTCCCTCTTTCTGCCTCTCTCACACACACGTACGAACCTTGAAACCTGATGCCTCCCCCTCCATAACAAGTCCCAAAGCTTTTACAACTTCTAGACTCAAGAACTCTCAGGCTCCTCACCATGAATAATTCCTGATGTACGAGGCGGAACATCCCACCACCCGTACTTACCGTGGCTATCGGAATCACTGGCCCGTCTACAGACTTTGAGGCAGCCGGGACATGTGGAGGGTAAGGCCGGGAAGAGAAATACAACACGTAACGAAATACACAAGCACGGCGAGGAGAAAAAGGTGTAGCAAAGAAAAAGGAAACGAAAGACTGCGAAGAAGGAAGTAGATAAGGAGGTAAAAGGATGAAGTTGAGATGGGAAAGGAAACAGAAAGAAAGAAAGAATGGAAAAAGGAAAGCAGATAAGGAAATGGAGGCTAAAGGTGAAGTGGAGAGAGTAAAAGGTGCAAGAACGCTAAGGAAAAAATAAAAGGAGTGAAAAAAAAAGGAATTCAGCAAAAAAGGAAATCAAAGAAGCGATAGAAGGTAGCGAAGAGGAAAATAGAGAATAAAGGTGGCCGATACGTAGAACTGAATAAACGATGGAGAGCGAGGATTGTGTGATAAGATGGGGCGTGGAGGAACTGGGATATTACTGTCACTACACCCTCCACTACTCCATCAATCCATAGACACGGCGACTACTTGACAAAGAAAATTTACTTATAATTTTCCTTTCTCTCTCCCGAATATTCTCTTGTTTTTGTTTCACCAGGCGGCGGGAGAGGCGCGGGGCTTAGGACAGAGACGGCGCAGTACTTTGTTATTCTTTGAGATGGTAATTTGGAAGGAGTGAAAAAACATGGAGACACACACACACACACACACACACACACACACACACACACACACACACACACACACACACACACTATTTATCATGGGATGTCCTACATTTCATCTACGTGTAGTGACACAATGAAATGATTCACCAATGATCCAGCGTGGTGTGGCTGTGATGGCCTTTGCTGGGAGTGCATCGATCTCAGCCTCAAGGAAGCTGTCACTTTCATTTTCCTCCTAAGCCTGGCACGCCAGCCTACTTAAATATGCATCTTCTCCTTCCTTAGCTTTTTTTTTTTTTTTTTTTTTTATAATTCAGTTCCACAGTCCTCTATCAGCATATTCACCTCCAATCAGATTTTTCTCTCTCAAGTCTCCCTCCACGTACTCCATCCATCTTCTTCTCAGCCTTCCTCATATATGTGTGTGTGTGTGTATATATATATATATATATA
>CM035200.1:7162324-7172823 GCA_020233015.1 Callinectes sapidus | reverse complement strand
TGTGTGTGTATGAATGTGTGTGTGTGTGTGTGTGTGTGTGTGTGTGTGTGTGTGTGTGTGTGTGTGTGTGTGTGTGTGTGTGTAGCCTTCCTCCCTTTCCCGAGTAGCACAGGTACGCTTAGATACAAAAAAAACAAAGTACAGCCTCAGCCCGCCACGCGATCGGTGTTTACGAGACGCGCCTGAACAAAGCCAGTCGCCACTTTCATTCACGCGCCAAGATTGCCTATTAAACTGCAAATCAACACCAATAAAGGGCATGATTGGATTAAATTTTGCTCAATTGAATCCACCCCCACCTAACGTCTGTAAATGAAATTTTATACACGGCCCTACAATCCTCGGAGATTAAACGCACTTGCTCCTCCCCTTGAAAAAAAAAAAAAAAAAAAAAGGAGCGGTAGGTGTGAAATAGAAGTGTTGTGTTTTTTTTTCACATACGGAAGGCGAGCCATTCTATCTGGTTGTCTAAGCACACAATCCTTACTTCTATGTATGTATATTTCTTCAACACACACACACACACACACACACACACACACACACACACACACACACACACACACACACACACAGAATGTAATAAAATCTTCTCTATAGTTTCCATAGTTTTAGCATTTCAAAGAGAGAGAGAGAGAGAGAGAGAGAGAGAGAGAGAGAGAGAGAGAGAGAGAGAGAGAGAGAGAGAGAGAGAGAGAGAGAGAGAGAGAGAGCACAGACAGACAAATATCCCACCGCAATCGATAGTACATTTTTAGACTAATGCATTTACTGAAAATTACGTGAGTCCTAAAAGTGGTTATTTAAGCCCTAAGGGAATCAGGGCACGCAAGCTCTCTCTCTCTCTCTCTCTCTCTCTCTCTCTCTCTCTCTCTCTCTCTCTCTCTCTCTCTCTCTCTCTCTCTCTCTCTCTCTCTCTTCTCGCTCTCTCTCTCTCTCTCTCTCTCTCTCTCTCTCTCTCTCTCTCTCTCTCTCTCTCTCTCTCTCTCTCTTCCTCTGTGCCGTTCCAGGAAGCCACGTACATGTAAATGCGATTAAGAATACATTTCCCTGAGATTCATTTCAACATTGAGTCACGCTCCAGCCCACTCACCCATCCCTCCTCTAACACAGAAAATCCAGGTAAGATAAGGACGATACATTTCATAATACATGTTTACCTGTAAATTCTAAACAAAACCTCTCGTAATATGCCAAAGGGGGGGCTGAGATAGACCTTCGGAGGAATAGGAACGGTCAAGGAAGACAGGAGAGGAGCAGGAAGGGGACAGGAGATAAGGGAGCTCTGGCCACGTAGGGAGGAACTGAAGGGAGAGTAAAGACTGGAGGGAAAGGATGTGTGTTCCCAGAAGATACAGGAAAGGGAGGAACAGAGGTGAGCGTCGTGGGGTTTGGAGAGGAAGAAAAAGGAGTTGAGGGAAAGAAAGAAGGAGAGTCATATGAGGTTTGCTAAGGGACGGCAGGAAGAGGAGATAAGTAAGGTGGAAGAGGAACAGCAAGAGGAGGAAAGAGAGGAGGAAATCATGGAGGAAGGAAATGTAGGAGGAATAATTAGAAGGCAAGGAAAGATTTTAACTAATTCATATATTTTTGTGACGAGCTGGCCACCTGCTTCTCTCCCTTACAAGTACGAAAGTCTCTCTCTCCTCTCTCTCTCTCTCTCTCTCTCTCTCTCTCTCTCTCTCTCTCTCTCTCTCTCTCTCTCTCTCTCTCTCTCTCTCTCTCTCTCTCCCCCTCCCTCCCCATCATTCAATTAACCTATCAGCGTCTGTAATGTCTACCTGTCACTCAAACCGGTAAGAGTGATTTGACGAATTTCATGTCTAGATCACTGTTTTAATTCAATATCGGAAATATGTGCTACTGTCCGTCTCAATTAGGGCAGAAAATGAAACACGGCATATAAATGACTATTTACTGGATTTCGAGAACTACGGCAGATTTGAACTGTATTTACCTCAGAGTGTCTTTTGCTTTTGTATCTAATTTACTGAACTGAGGAGTGTGAAATTCTCGATGACCGTAGTTCTTAGGATTTTGAGGTCATGAATGAGGATAAAAGGGAATCGTTTAAAGCAAAAGAGTGGATTATCGAGAAACTTGTTGTGGATAAAGATATAAGAGGAAGAGTATCTGAATGAATAATGACCAGTGATATATTTCTTAAAGTCCCATGGCTGTCAATAAAGATAAAATGGACTTATTCCAAGTAAAATAATGAACTAAAAACTAGTTGTAAAGAAAAATGCGACTTAATTAAAGTATCAGAGTGAATAGTGAATAATATATTTCTTAATGTCTCGTGGCAATGAATAAAGACAGAAGATAGTTTTTAAAAGCAAAAGGCTTTATTATACTTTAAAAACTGGTTATAAATAAAGGTAAGAAGTATTTAATGTAGCACAGAGAATAATGGCTAGTAAATAATGTCTCATGCTTGTGAATAAAAATAAAAAGAAAGTGATTGAGAATAAAAGAGTGAATTGTAATTTAAAACCTCATTCAAAATAAAGATTTGAGAGTTACTTAAAGTATTTCAGTAAATAATGACTAATAAATATGTTTCTTAACGTTTCATGGCTGTAAATAAATATAAAAGGTAGTAATTGTAAGCAAGAGAGTGAATTGTAATTAAGAATTAGTAGCAAATAATGATACGAGAGAGTCATTTAAAGAATCACAGTGAAATAATCGCAAGTAAATATTCTTCTTAATGTCTCATGGCTGTGAAAAAAGACAAAAGGAGTTGTCTAAAGTATATATCCCGCCGCTCATTCCCAACCCGACACAACCCTCGCCCTCCGCAAAAACTTAACTCTCCGGACAAAGGAAGGTGTACAGAGACTTGCCGGGAATAAAAATTAACCCACTGAGAGGAGATGTGTTAAGGTAGGGTGGAGAAGTCACTCTTTCTCTCTCTCCTCTGTTCTATCTCCTCATGTTTCCTCGTCTTTCTCTATCCTTCTCCGTCTTCTTACTCCTATTGTGCTTTCCTGTTTTCATCCTCTTCCTTCTCTTCACATCTGCTCTTCATTCCCTTTTACTCTTGTACTTCTTCCCTTATGCGACTTCTTCTCCAGTTCCTCCCTATTTCCTTTGACACAACGCTCCCTTTTACTCCTTTTGTCTTCTGCCTTCCTCTGTGCCCCTCTCCTTGTGTGTCGTGCCTTTACTTCCTCTGGTTTTGTTCCCTCTCCTTCCCTGGATGGAGTCAGACCACCTCTCCCTTAGTCCCACACTCCGCCTCGCCAGCGCTGTTTGTCCACTGCCCCGTCCACGACCCTCCAGCTCTTATTGTACCATTTTTAGTCTCGTGTTGTATAAAGAGATCAGACTTGAACCTCCTACTGATCTTCCTGCTTTGCCTTATCCCTTGTGGAACTCTCTCTCTCTCTCTCTCTCTCTCTCTCTCTCTCTCTCTCTCTCTCTCTCTCTTCTATATCTCTCTCCCTCTCTCTCTCTCTCTCTCTCTCTCTCTCTCTCTCTCTCTCTCTCTCTCTCTCTCTCTCTCTCTCTCTCTCTCTCTCTCTCTGTAATCCCGATGCAAATGCAGAAAGTTTTTGTCTATTTTCTCCCAACATTCTCTTCTTCTTCTTCTTCTTCTTCTTCTTCTTCTTCTTCTTCTTCTTCTTCTTCTTCTTCTTCTTCTTCTTCTTCTTCTTCTTCTTCTTCCTCAGAATGACCTCGATTTGTTTCTCGAGCGTTCCCTTGTTGCACTGCGTTTCACGATGCCCACGGATCAATAACTTGTGTGTCGAGACGGCGTGACTTTTAACTGGTGGACTGTCTGTCTATTTTGGGACAGGTGACTGGCGAACTGGCTGACTGACTGACTGACTGACTGACTGATTGACTGACTGACTGACTGACTGATTAACTGACTGACTGGTTGGTGTTCGACGTAACAGCAAGACGACGTATTATTTTATGGTTGAAGTGCATCATTATTAAAGCAAAAGGAATCTGAGGCTAAAACCACGCTAAGATCAATTTCTTGTAATATTAATGATTTGCTAAGAGCACTTTGAAAACTTTTGTTATATTATCCTTCAGCTTCATGTAGGTATATCATAAATGGTATATAATTTGTGATATTTTATCTGCATATGCTCATGGAAGTTATTTTTTAATGAACTTTTATTGCCAGTCTCATTTCTACCTTTGTTTCTCTCTCCAATTAACATAACGGGACATTATACTCAATACAGTGGAATCAGGTGCGCTGTAGGGGGGGAGGGGGGCCGAGAGATCCCCATGCGCACTGGTTCGAATCCTGGCCCAAGGTCCGAGGGGAGATTGGGCATCCACTCGAGGTAACGGTTCCCATATATGTGGCCTTTCAAATAGGAAATCTCCATTAGGTAGTCTCCTTCAGCCCATAAATTCCCATAGAAATTTCACATTGTATAAATAAAAATATATATAAACCATTCTTCTATGTGTATTTTTATCAACGTTTTACGAATTATAAGCCAATGCAAAGAAAATTTCCGCAGAAAGCCCACACTGTATAAATAAAACTATAGACAATTCTCCTACTGTTTCTTTATCATTGGCTAAGGAGTTATAGACCAATAAATGAAATGCACACGCTGGATATCAACAAAGTCTCTCTAATCGTTGGCCGTGTGGAATGTAGCACAATGGTAAGAAAGGGAAGAAAAATCAACAAACTTATCACAGAGTTTGGCCAAGACAGACTAACAATGGAATTATAAACTTGTGCATCGAGAAAGAAACTTAAATATGCCTCACCCCGATGCCTATTTTGCGATCCAGACCACAGCAGCACCATACCACAACAACCACAACAACACCACAACACATCACCACCATACCAGCATTACTAGACCATAGTAACACCAGACCATAATAAAACCGACGAAAAAAATCATGTAGAACTAAAGAATCCATAAGAAACACAATATTACATCACCAGACCACAGCAACACCAGACAACAACACCATGCCTCAACACCAGATCACAAAAATACCAGACCATAGTAACACCAGACCACAACAACACCAGACAACAACACCAGCACGCAGCAACACAAGCGCGCGTGGCCATGTGACCCTGAGTGGCGCCAGGAATCCTTGCCGTGGCAGTGGCGGACGGCTCGCTCAGACTCTTGGTGGGGGACTCGCTGTAGTAAAGCAAGACGGGTTAGCCAGATCTACAGATACTCACTGTGAGAAATGAAGGTGCTACGGGCGAGGCGACACCAGTTTTGTTAGTGATTGTAGAGTTTGAATGTATCTTTCGTTACCACAGATTTAAAGGTCGCAGTTCCATCACGTTATATTGATTGGTTTTTTTCTTGTTTTATTTATACATTGTGGGGTTTTTACGAAAATTAATGGGATAAAGGAGATAACCTAATGGATACCTCCTATCTAAAAGCTCACCCGTTTGGGAAACGTTACCCCGAATGGATGCCCAATCTGCACTCAGACCGTGGCCAGGATTCGAACCCGTACGATTGGGGTCTTTCAGCCTTCAGAGCACACGTGGCTTCACTGTACCACTTCCTGACGTATTTTTGAGGTCATATATATAATAATGAAAGACGACGCACGAAGCAAAGTTTTGAATAAAACTCTGTAGACTTTGCCTTGTCTTATAATAGAACAATGCAGTATTTAATTAGTGTCAAAAAGAATATGATGTTACAAAGTATGACTATAATTTCTGACGCAAAATAGGAAAATAATTATTCACTTCGAGATGCGCAACATCAAAATATTACAAACAAAAAAAGAATGAAAAATAAAAATAAAAATATGACGAAAAAAAAAAACAAATAAAAAAACTAGAGACGCAATAAAAAGCTCAGTATTGCATAACTACCAAAATAAAACTCAAACCTAAAAAAACGAAGAAAAAGAGTTTTGATTGTTGCATGCATTAAAAAAGTTAATTATTCGACACAAGAACCACACAACAAACACGATAATAACGATTACAATATCAGCGTCGCCCTAATGGAGGACAGCAGTGCTTTTCCCGTGAGACGGTTTGGCTCAGCTTGATAGTTATGGTGTGGTTGCTAAGGGATGGTCGCTAAGTGGGGATCGCTAGGGCCTGGCCGGTGATGCGTGATGATCCAAGGCGCAGCCGAGGTTCATTCACCATGGTGACCTTCCAGGATAGGACGACGAGGGCATAGCGTACACACGAGATGATACGGATAGGAGAGTGACATGCAGGTAAACAAGGTTACTAGTCAAGATAGGATAACATAAAACAGGTTTAACCTCCTCGGTACTGGAGCACATTTTTACCACGAGTTTTGAGCGTGATTAGACGATTTTATTGACATTATTAAGGGTCTATGGAGGTGAGAAGATTAATAGCCAGGGTCTGTAACACAAAATTCCACACAAAATATTTTGAAATTGCATATAATTGACAAATAATAACCATAAGTATGAAAATGCCTCCCAGTATTGCAGGAACTAAGCTTTTAAATAGAAATAGAGAGAAAAGAAGTAAGCCTTCAGAAAGATTGATGACTGAAATAGACTTACATAGTTAACAGGATATTTGAATTATCATTATTGAGTTTTATAAGAAGGTAAGACAGATTTATGAGTGAATGGGAATTAGTTTCATAAAGGGAAAGCCCTGTCTTTGTACACCTTCATTATTTTCTTATATAATATAAGTATTGTGGACACTTTGCCCCAGGGACGTAACCAATGGTGAGGCTTCCTTGCCACAACCCAATCACCTTTGAGGATTAAGATTGCTACTACTATGTATTATTATTGTTATTATATTTTTATTATTATTATTATTATTATTATTATTATTATTATTATTATTATAGTAGTAGTAGTAGTAGTAGTAGTAGTAGTAGTAGTAGTAGTAGTAGTAGTAGTAGTAGCATTATTATTATTATCATCATTATCATTGTTGTTGTTGTTACTGCTGCTGCTGCTGCTACTACTACTACTACTACTACTACTACTACTACTACTACTACTACTACTACCTCTATCATTGATATCATCATTACCACCTTTATCTTAATAATTATGGTCATCATTATTATCAGTAGTTGCAACAGTAGTAGTAGTAGTAGTAGTAGTAGTAGTAGTAGTAGTAGTTGCTGTTGTTGTTTTTGTTGCTGTTGTAGTAGTAGTAGTAGTAGTAGTAGTAGTAGTAGTAGTAGTAGTAGTAGTAGTAGTAGTAGTAGTAGTAGTAGTAGTAGTAGTAGTAGTAGTAGTAGTAGTAGCAGTAGTAGTAGTAGTGGTAATAGTAGAAGTCGTAGTAGTAGTGTAGTAGTAGTAGTAGTATAAGTAGTAGTAGTAGTAGTAGTAGTAGTAGTAGTAGTAGTAGTAGTAGTAGTAGTAGTAGTAGTAGCAGTAGTAGTAGTAGTAGTAGTAGTAGTAGTGGTGGTGGTGGTGGTGGTGGCAGTGGTAGCAACACCAGTAGCAGCAACAGTATCTACAGCAATAGTAGCACCACGCACCACACTATAGCAACAAAATAACTCTCATAACAAAATCCTTCTAGAGAGTGATTGTGAAAGGCGAGAGCAGGAGGCGCGGTCCAGGAGTTAGTGAAGTGCATCAATAAAAAAGATGCGAGCCTTTCTTTACCTTTTAACCATTGCCATCCTTTCCCTAGTGCTCCCCGTGAGAGTTGAAACAGCAACACCACTTTTTCCCCGCCACCTGAAGCACCTCTGGAACTCCATCTGGGTGATTTTCGGCAACCCTCCTCCATCAGACCACCGTTGTTGCGACGCCAAGAAAATAATAACAGTTTTTCTTCACTCCGATCTTCATTCTAACACGAGAAAGTCACAAAGAGTGGATGTGAATAAAAGACATCCTGGGGGAACCAATACCACGCTGCCTTTGTCTATAAACCACTGTACAGATACCAATATTGCATGAAACTGCCATAAGCCAGTTCTGTGTTTGTGGATTGCCTGAATGTTTCATAATAGAAAAAAATGAGGGAAGATGCAAGAGGTCACAGGGTTACACGTGGCAATCACTGCATGAACATATCTAACTAATGTCAATTGTCATCCTCATCCATAAATGTGTCTAATATTCTTTTAAAGCTCCTTATTGACCGAGCACTAATAACATGAATACTGAGACCGTTCTATTCATCAACCACTCTATTAAAAACCAGTTCTCCTTTTTTTGTCTTAAATCTAAATTTCTCAAGCTTGAACTCATTACATCTGATTCTATCCTGGGTTCAAGGTTGATAAATTTTGGTTTAAGAAAGAATTGGGAAGAAACTAGTTCTCTAATAGAGAGGTTGATGAATGGAAGGGATTCAGTAATCATTTTGTAAGTGAGACTTTTAAAAGAACATTAGACAAATTCACGGATGAGGATTGTTAACGAGCAACGTGAAATCAGTATATGTGCGCCTTACCAACACATCTCGCTTTAGTTCACCATCAAATGTTACCGCCTGTGTCTTGCTGGTTTCATGGGAGAGTTTTGGAGTTTAGAGATACACGATAACCTCATGTCTGTTACAAGCATGTTATTTCTCTCTTTTTGTCATAATATTCATGAAACCATTATTTCAAAGGTAAAAAATGGAATATAAATGAAAATATATAAAAAGCAAATATAAAGAGATATATGTAGTATCCATAAAAGTTTGCTTTCTTTGTCCAATTGGAAAACATTAAAATATCTCCTCTTTTCCTCTATATTGAAAAACCTGATAGTACTATCGTATTCAGAACAATATTCTTTGTCATGATTTTTGTGCTTGGATTACTTTTTACTTTGGTCTGATATTCCGTTACAAAACTCGAAAAGCAAAAGTACTACACAATTTTTGTCCCACACTTTGAATTATACGCTTTTTTTTCCATTCGCGTTGGCATTAATATATTTTTTTTCTCAGGAACTTTGTTTTTGTTTTTTGTTTTTTTATCATAACTTCAATCCTCTACAGGGAGAGAATAACCATGCATTGTGAGCGCTAAGAGAGCCGAGTACTCTTTAACCCCTTTGTTGCTGATGGTAATGGGACTTCATCTGAGCAACTATCGATGATATAAATGAGGAAAAGATACCAAATACAAACAATAAAAAGTACGATCTGTTCTTTTCTTTACTGTCAGAGGTATTATTTTTTCTGCATTGCATTCAAAGCTTGTACGCAAATGTACCTTTACTGTGAGAGGTATTGGCTTACCTATTTTTAGTTTACCAACACTAGGTGATTTTTCTCGTCCTAAATAAACTCCACACAAAGAGGAAACATCACCAAATAAACGATTTTGTTGTAAATGTAGGCTTTCAAAATGCTTAAACAATATAAACGATAAAAAAGTGTACCAGTGAAAGGGTTGGGAAAGGGAAAGAACTGAGAGGAAAACACATTTCTATAACCTTCCCAAAATTAAACATATAAAGCCAGTACACCAAATTGACAAGCTATAGCGATGAAGGAGTCAAGAAGAGCCCGAATGTGTTAAAAGTGCGAATGTAGTCTGGAAATCATTACCTAAACGGACACAACATAATATCAAAACGGACAAACGCTACAGTATTCGAGTGGGTTAGTGAGAGCATAGAGTGCGCAAAAGATAGTGAATGTATTCTTTCAATATCTAACCAAATAAAATGAGTCAGTGGAAGTCCGAGATACTAAGACCCAAATGTAGTAAAAAGACTAAACACATATTTTTCTGATTCATTTTTCAAAACACTTAAATAAACTTACAAAAGACGATTATTTCAGGGCAGGAAGCAGTTGTAGTGTTCAAGACATTAAGGAAAAGCTTATAACAGTAAAAATGGTGAACATATATTAATTTTTGAGTGTAGTCTTTGGGAAAACACTCTAGTAAACCTACACAAGAGAGGAATACGAAACAAGTGGCAAAGAGTTAAGGACAAAATAGCAGTTCAAAGGAATCAGCATATTTCCGTGGATGTATTCTTTCAAAACACTCATCTAAACCTGCACAAGAGGCTGAGAGGAGGCTGTGGTGGCCAAGACGAGAAGGAGACACTAAAACAATAATTTCCCTGAACACGAGCCGTCTCCTCCTCCTTCACTGTATTTAAAAGTAACATTCCATTCTGCAGCTCCCAGAAGTCTCTGGCTGCCGCAGATCTTATTACAATGCACTCTCCCATCTCCACCTCTTAAAAAAATAAAAATTAATAAAAATAAAAAAAGCAAACTCAATTTCAAAGAAGCTTTTCACAGTTATTAGGAACTTGCTAGAAAATTCTCTACAAAAAAGTAACTAACTATTGCCTTTTAAGAGGTCTTATTAGTACGTCCCCGAGCTTCGAGTCCTCACCACGTCCATAATTAGCATAAATAATAGGAAGTGGTGGCAGAGTAAGGCCGGGACATGGCAGTGCTCGTGGCGGTGGTAGAAGGGGTAGTAGTAGTAGTAGTAGTAGTAGTAGTAGTAGTAATGATGATGATAATAATAATAATAATAATAATAATAATAATAATAATAATAATAATAATAATAATAATAATA
>CM035200.1:7119686-7129770 GCA_020233015.1 Callinectes sapidus | reverse complement strand
AGAGAGAGAGAGAGAGAGAGAGAGAGAGAGAGAGAGAGAGAGAGAGAGAGAGCAAGCAACCTCCCTTTCGTAAGTAAACCAACAAAAAGATCATGAAAACAATAAACAAAACACATGCACGAACACATCTAAAAAAACAAAAACAAACAAACATTAATAAATAAACAAGCAATTCCATCAACAAATAAACTAAATATACAAACAAAACAAAACAAAACAAAACATTCAAACTAGAAACTAAAGAAAACAAAAACAAAAAAACACGGAGTTGGGACTTGACAAAAAAAAAAAAACAGAAACAAACAAAAGAGGAATAATAAGAAAAGAAGGAAGAAAAAAAAAACAAGAATAATAACTAGACCAGAGAACTCGAGGAGAAGCTATTTCACGCGTCACTGTCTTGACCCCAACCTCTTGAGGGGGGAGAGAGGGAGATGGGGAGAGAGAAAAAGAGAGACGGGGAGGAGGGAGAAAGAGAAAAGGGAAATGGAAATAGAGGAAAGGAGAGTTGGGAGAGGAAGGGAGATGGAGGAAGGAAGAGGAAGGGAGATGGAGGAAGAAGGGAGAGAAGTAAAGGGAAATGGGAAAGGAAGAGGGTTAGAAGAGGGGAAGAAGGGGAGTAGAAGAGGGGGAGAAGGAATAAAGGGACACCAGATGGAGGGATTTAGAGTGGGAAAAGAGCATGAAGATAAGAAAAGGGGGTTAGGAAGCAGTCTGGTGGAGAGAGAGAGAGAGAGAGAGAGAGAGAGAGAGAGAGAGAGAGAGAGAGAGAGAGAGAGAGAGAGAGAGAGAGAGTTTTACCATTTATATACTCAATACCCACAAGATCTATCGCAAGATTTCATTTTTCTTAGTTGTCGCGATAAGGAAAAGTAAACATAAAGGAAAATAAGGAATATCAGTAACAGTAACAACAAGCGACAAGTAAGAACAATAGCAAAACATCAACTGCAATTTATCGCTACACGTTTGAAAAAGAAAAAAAAAGATTCACGTGCAAGCTACGTATCTGTGGAATCGAGCACAGTGTTACTAGCTTACACACACACACACACACACACACACACACACACACACACATACACACACACACACACACACACACACACACACACACACACACACACACAGAAACACGATCGTCCACTTCCAAAAGCAAGAAAAATCTGATTGGAAACAACACACAACAAATCGGCAACATTTCCCGTGATCACTGAGGCTTCCCGTTGTCTTTCCTCATTCCCGTCCTCAGGTTCCGTCCAATACAACCTTCCCTAAAACTCATCCATAACAAAGAAGCTAGTTATGGCTATTTCTTAATGAATTTGTGGTGAGTAAGCTATGAGAGAGAGATAGAGAGAGAGGGGGGGGAGGCGTCTTTCTCACTTCTCAACCTTATCCTCACTATAGACTCAAGCGAGGTACCGGTAATATAGAGGGAAACCAATATTTAGTACCCATATTTATGAAGTAAGATAAAATTATGACGTCTAATTATAAACCTGTCAGCTTAACTTCAGTCACAGGTAAACTAATGGAGTTAATAATAGTGAGGAACATTAGGGAGCATCTTGACAAACACGACTTGACAAATCACTCTCAGCATGGCCATAGGAAGGGAAAATTATCCTTTCACACACAAATAGAAAATCCAACAGTAATCCATCTCTTCACCGTTGTCCATTAACATTTTCATTCAACACACTTCCAGACGCCACAAACACTCGCAAAAGGAAGAGGGACAAAGTTAGCGTGTTCTTTAGGGGAAGTTAGACCACAGACAGACACCATTGCCCCTTCAGTACTCAGCGTGCACGGCTACGTAAGAGACAGAAGGACGTTGGGTGAAGATTCAGAACACGTAGGAGCAGCTGAGGATGTGTAAATTGATTGATTGAGTTTGATGTCGTGTGAGTGGAGATAAGGAGGTATTGAAGCACTGAAAAAAGTGGACGATGAGTGAAGAGGGCAGTGTGGAAGAATGTATGAACAGGTACTGCGTTATGATGTTAGTAAACGAGTGAGACGATGACGTATGAGTGAAGTGGTGAAGAACGTGGGAGGGGCACGTAGAGAAGGAACGAGGCAATGAGTTGTAAAGTAAAATAAGAGTGAAAATAAGTGAAGAGTAAAAAAAAGTGAAAATAAGAGAAGCATCAATAAGCTAATAAACCTGCACTTAACAGTCACCGCACAAAACACACCTAACTTCACTTCCTAACCTAACTAATGGGAGGATGAGATGAGATACCCAGCAGCCCGAGGACGAGGCAGCGGCCGGCCCATCAGTGTGTGTCAAGTAATGAGGTGTTTGTCCCGCGCCTCACCTGCCCTCACACAACCCACGCGCGGGAATCAATGGAGAATCCGGCCTAGTATCCAATAGTCCCCTGATGTGATTGTGATGTAAATTTAGTCGGTAGTATTGTGATTCCCAACGGTGGGCTGTCACTGTGGCTGTGGCGCGGCGTGTTACAAGGGGAGGTATTAGAAGGGGCATGACAGGGTGCATTTTTGGGGGTATGGCATGGCAGAGTGTGGGATGGAATGGATGTAAAGCATGGCTGGAGTGAAGCTTATGGGTGAAGTTTTTAGGGTGCAGCAGGGCATGGTGAGGTAAGGGTAGGTGTAGCGTGGCAGGAATGCAGCAAGGCAGGGATGGTGGGATGTGCAGCATAGCAGGAGTTGAAAAGAGGAGATGCAACATGATAGGTAATGAAAAGAGGTGACTCATGCAGCACGAAGGACATACACCACGACAAGGATAAAGTATAAAGAAGTGTGAGATTTAACATGGAACTAGTGCCAGGATGCAGCATAGCAGGTGTTGAATAGAAGGAGATGTAGCAAGATGGGTAATGAAAAGAGGTGTAGCATGGTGACTGGTGCAGCACGAATGACATACACCACAACAGAGATCAAGCATAGAAGATGAAGTGTGAGGTTTAGAATGATACTGGTGAAAAAGAGGAGATGCAGCATAAGGGGTGATGAAAAGAGATGTAGCATGGGGACTGATGCAGCATGAAAGACGTACACCACAACATAGATCAAGCAAAAAAGAAATGAAGTGTGAGGTTCAGCATGACACTGATGACACAATACAGCATGGTAAGGTGTACGAGGAATCAACATGATGAGAACCACTTTAAGTCTAGTCAAGTCAATACGAAGTCACCTTTCTCGCTGGACACCACACCTGCTGCTCGTCATTAAACATTTACTACGACCGTCGCACACCAACACCAACACTTGAGGATATGACTTGTGGCTGCGAGCGGCGTGGTGTTCATTATCAAGATGACTGACTGGCTGGCTGGCGGGCGGACGGGCGGGCGTGGCATTCAGGTCAACGGGGTCAGCGGAGAGAGATGTAGGTGGTGATGCAGAAGACACACCGTCGTAGCTCTCCCTCCTCTTCTTCCTCCTCCTCCACTTTCTTCTTTTCTTCTTCTTTTTCTTCTTCTTCTTCTTCTTCTTCTCCTCCTCCTCCTCCTGTATCGCTGTTGATATAGGCTTTCCCATATCTATTTTTTTTCAAAACCTGAGAATTTCTGTTATTGTTGTTGTTGTTGTTGTTGTTGTTGTTGTTGTTGTTGTTGTTGTTGTTGCTGCTGCTGCTGCTGCTGCTGCTGCTGCTGCTGTTGTTGTATTAACTCAAGCTTCTTTATTCGTATTTTCCTCATCCTGTGTTTTTAATTAGCGTTCGTCCCCCAGACAGACATTAAGCAAAGTATGCGCAGTGGATCGTAAAAAGTTAACAATACATCGTACATCATCCTACCTTAGTGCCATCACTAATTAAAACTTCTTCATTCTCACCTCACCCATGCCATAGCCAAACACACCTTGGCTCACCTGTGTTACCAATCAGTCTTCATCCTTCAAGTAAGCATTAGATAAGGTTGACGTCTAAGACCTCGCCAAAAATAGAAAACTACACAAAAAATAAACACACGTATCTATTTAAACTTCAGGTGAAGTTTACTTTCGCACCACTACGTAACTTGCTTTATTCTCCAGGTAAGCAAAGCCAAAGTAAATTCCGTGGACCTTTGAAATATATAACGACACAAAGACACAAAGACACAAAGCAATCTGAACCTTGGAACTGGAGTTAGTAGTCATTTTAATGGCATACTCGTAAGGGAGTCCAGCTAAAGGCAAAACAAAAGCTGGTTAAAAAAAGGCCCACTGAGGTGCCGTTCCCCCCAAATTGTATACAAGATTGAAGTTTCTTTCTTCTTTTTTTTCCTTTTCTTCATTTAAAAAATAAAGGATGAAAAATATATGTACAATTACGTACATGTAGTTTAGTGGAAAGGAAGGCAGGCTGTGACTGCTCCTTGTCTTGTGAGACACAAAGAAAAACGTTTAGTGAGGTCACAGCTGGCTTAAGTAGTAAGTTCACAGCACCCCCTGAACCAGTGCTATTAGACCTCACTGGGAGTAATTATCATTTCGGCAGGCATCTACTGTCTCCTCTTTAGAAATGTGAAAATACGCATGCACTTTACCTTTTTCCTTATGTGGTGGGGGTCGCCGTAGAGAAGGTTCAGGTGGTAAGGTTGGTGGTGGTGGTTGTGGTGGTGGTGATGGTGGTGGTGGTGGTGTCACATTGGAGGTCTTTAGGCACTCACATTGAAGACTCTCCAAGTATTCAGCTTATTGTACAGTCACTTTCAGGAAAGCTCACTAATATATCGCACTCTCTGCACTAACGTTCCCTCAGACTGAGGTCCTTTGTTCTTAGAATCTATTAACACACAGATTAAGTGACTAAATTGTCAGATCAGAGGAATTTACCCCTTTAGTAGCATGAGGCGTTTTCATTCTACGTACCATTGGCGATCTTATACAGCTTCAGAAACTTGTGTGGGGGATCAAGGTAGTGAAGTCTCTTATCATTAATCTTTTCACCTCCATAGGCCCTTCCCGATGTTAATAAATCGTCTAATCACACAAAAACTCATGATAAAAATGTGTCTCAGTACTGAAAGGGTTAAAATCTATCCATAAAGAGGTTACGTTACTAGACTCTCAGCAGATCAGAGGAATTAAGATTGATAGAAAATACAAAATGGAAGTGAGTCTGTTTCTCTTTCTCTAACTGCGATAGTACCAATAGTTTGTACTTGAGAGTGTCTTCACGTGAGCCTTGACTCCCTCGACTGCACGTGCCACCACTGCCTGTGAAAGAAAAGAGGTTAGTCTCATCGTTTTAAAATGCACTTTACTTCCTATCACTGCTAGGTGAAAAAATATATATTAATTGAGGTATATTAGCTAACTTTCTCAGTACTACGGTTTAGTTATATTTTTTTATCATAATTATCTGGGGTTTCTTTATATGAGAATTTAGCTAATCTGGCTAAGGACAAAATAAAAGATGGTAAAAAAGCCTACTAAATGCCTGCCTCTAAAAAATCAGATAGAAAATTGGAGTTTATTTTCATGTGTTTCTTCTTCATTTTTTTCTAATATTTTGGATGGAGAATGTATATATGTGTAGTTAGGTGTATAAAATTTTGTCAAGAAAGAGTCTTTTAGATTACGATGTTTACCTTAATGTTAATAGCGGTAAGGGGAAAAGGAAAGAAATAAAATAATAGAATAAAAAAGAAAACTGAAAAGGGAAAGAAATAAAAGAGAGTACCGAAGCATCTCATTAGTAATTCAAAAAGTATATAATCCCCCGAGTCACAAAAATTACCGGAACACACTCAAGAGAAAGTACAAACCACTTCCCCCCCCCCCCTTAGCGCTACGTAATTGGACAGACTTATTGACTCAACCATTATCGTGCCTCTGCAATTTACGTAACTGACTTTGGAAACTGACGTAAGAGTCTAAAAACAATGAAGTCGCCAACAAAAGAGCGCCATTACTTAACCTTATGAGGAGGAAGATTACTCATTAGGTGGAGAGAAAGTAGAGAAAGTTTCGATGATTTGAAGAGGAAGTTTTAGGTTACGTCACGTTCTCAGGTAAAATGTCTACTGTCAGGTGTGTGATAAAGTATACAGGTATCTTTGATTAGGTATACTGGGTGGAAAAGGTTCAGTTTTTCACATGTACATATAATGGCTAACAGGTAAAATTTGTGTCGGGTACTTGAAAGAATTGGAAGTTTAAGGGTATGTCACGTTCTCAGTAAAATATCTATTGTCAGGTATGTAATAAAGTGTATCAGTGTTTTTATCAAGTACTGCATGAAAAAGGTAACGGGCGGAAAAGGTTTTGTCATGTACTATGGTCAAAATATAAAATTCTTGCCAATTACTACAGTCAACAGGTAAAGTTTTTATCCTGTATTATGGTCTATAGTACAATTTTTGCCAGTTACTGCAATTAACAGGTACAACTTTTGCCAGTTGCTGCAGTCAAAAGGTAAAGTTTTTGCAAATTATTGCAGTTAACAGGTAATTTTTTTTCTGTCAGTCACTCTAATCAACAGATAGAATTTTTCCCAGTTACTCCAGTAAACAAGTAGAATTTTTGTCAGGTACGTGAACAAATAGATAAGATTCCTGTCAGAAAAAAAGAAAAAAAAAGATCCTAAAATATTAACAAACAAAAAGAAACACTAAAACTCCGAAAACCAATGAAAACCAACAGAAACATGGTAATAGACGGACAGACAGACAGACAGAGACATGGAACATAACAATGGAAAAATGACCCTAAGTACATATCCTATATTTTGGCGTGGCTAACAAATTGAGGTTCCAACACCCACAATTACAGGGCAGCAGGGGAAAAGGGCGGTGGTGGGCGGGAATGGTAGGGGTGGGTGCAGGGGGTTGTTTGGCAGGGGCGGTGGGGAATTAGTGACGGGCGGACGGAAGGGGCGGGCGGAGAAGAAGCGAAGGGAAAGAATGAGCCTCGCGACAACAATATTTCTAGGAGATATTGAAGCTCGAGGCTGTGTGTTCTGGCGGGAATGTCTCCTGGTTAGTTCCTTTAATATCCGTACCGTCCTCTCGTGCTATTTCTACATTTCTCTCTCTCTCTCTCTCTCTCTCTCTCTCTCTCTCTCTCTCTCTCTCTCTCTCTCTCTCTCTCTCTCTCTCTCTCTCTCTCTCTCCCCAATTTTCTTTCCTAATCTTCCATATGTTTTCACTTTTTTTCCTTGCCTATTTTGTTGTTGTTTCTCGTCTTTCGTCTCTCTCTCTCTCTCTCTCTCTCTCTCCTCGGCATTTTTTCACTCACTCACGCAGGACACTCCTTAATTACCGCCACGCAGGCAAAGCGAGGCATGGGCGGGGCGGGGCAGGATGGGATGGTATGGGTGCGGGGCTAAGGGGACGTGGGGCGGGGCAAGGTCCTCCCCAAAAGCCATTAATCAAGGCAGGAATTCCGACACTGCATCGGAAATCATCCCCTCCCCACTTCCCCTCACTCCCTTTACCATCTGACTCTTCCCCTTCTCCCCCCTTCCCCTTCCCCTTCCTGCTTCCCACAACACACCGGACCTTCACACCCTCCTCTCCGCCCTTCCCCTCTCTGTCCAATCCCCGCATCCTTCTCATCTTTTTCCATCTGTACCCAAACTCACCCTCCCCTCTCCTCCTCCCTTTCGTCTACCCTGGTCCCTTCCCCTACCATTCCTGCCTACACTGGATGAAATCTCTCTCCTCCTCCTCTACCTCCTCCTCCTTCTCCTCCCCCTCCTCCTCCTCCTCTTCCCCTTAACCCAGGATCTCCACGGCTTTCCAGCTTCCCCTCCTTCCCTATCCTTTCCCAAACAAGGACATATACCTCTATCCACGTCGCGTTTTCTATCCTACACCAACATTTTTTGCCGTTTTTCTCTCGTTGGTTCGTCCTACATCAACACTCAACACTCTTGCTGTCCCCTGTTTTCTCTTCCGTCTTCCTATCGGTATATTTGTGTGTTTTCTAGTGTTCTTTCTTTGTAAAGTGTGCTTTTATTTCATATTTTCACTTCTTCCTGTATCATTTTTATTCGGAAACTGATGTACGTATTTGCTCGTTTCTTTTCTTTCCCTCAGCTCAAAATCATCTTCTCTTCCTCTTTCCTTTGTTCCATCTCTTATCTTCTATCCGCCTCTTTGAGTAGGATTTCTCGTTTTCTCTCTTTATGTATATTTATTTATTTATATTACACACTTGCACTTTTTCTTTCATCACTTTTCGCAAACTGATATATTTGTCTCTTTTTCTTTCCCTCAGCTCAAAACCATCCTCCCTTCCTCTTCCCTTTGTTTCATATGTTGTTTCCCATCCTTCCCTTTTTCCGTTCTCCAATCCGGCATCTCTTCCTTGTCTTTTCATTTCCCTGTCTACTGTTCCTTCCTTTTGTCATTCAACTCTTCCCTTTTCCAATAGTCCCTTCGTTCTTGTTCCCTATCTCTCCCTTTTTCCACTCTGTAGACTTAATTCCTTCCGTGTGTAGCCTTTTTCTTACCTATATACAATGTTCCTCCCTCCTTCGTTTGTTTCCATTGAAATTCGCTGAAAAGCAGAAGTCAGACAGGTACAGTGCTCAACATCAGAGATCTTGCTTCCTTCTCGATTTGTTTCCATAAGTGCTTTCTTCTTAACCCCTTCAGTACTGAGACATTTTTACCACGTGTTTTTTGGGGATTAGATGATTTTATTAATTATTAACATTAGAAAGAGTATATGGAGGTTAGAGAATTGATGGCTAGAGTCAGTACTATTTTGATCCCCACATGAGTTTCTGAAGCTGTATAAAGCAGACATATAGAAAACAGAACAAACATCAAGAACGTGTCCTAGTACTGAAGGGGTTGAGTGTACACAATTTCTCTATTTCTCCTACCCTTACTTCGCTTCCTACGCCCACATTTCATTTGAGTGTTCCTATATGGCAGAAGTGAGGTACTGTGATCAACACCTAAGAACTTACTACCCAAATGATTTCCTCTTCCTCTTATGCTTGATACTCTCTACATTTCTCCTATCTTTACTTCGCTTCCTACGTCCACATTTCCCTTGAGTTCTTAGAGAGCAAAGGTGAGGATTTCCTCCTCCTATTCCTCCTACTCTTTGTTTTCTCTCCATTTCTCCTACCTTTACTTCCCTTCCTAGACACACAGTTCCCTTGAGGGTTCCTAGATGGCAGAGGTGAGGCCGGTACTGTGATCAACATCTTAGACATTGATGCCCAAATGACTTCTTTCTCATCCTCCTCCTACTCTTTGTATTCTCTCTATTTCTCCTACCTTTACTTCACTTCCTACGCCCACATTTCCCTTGAGTTCGTAGAGGGCAGAGGTGAAGCAGGTATTCTGATCAACACCTTAGATCTTGCTGCCTAAATAACCTCCTCCTCCTATTTTTTTTAGTGTTCTCTCCATTCTCTACCTTTACTTCACTTCCTACGCACACATTTCCCTTCAGTTCGTAGAGGGCAGAGGTGAAGCAGGTATTCTGATCAACACCTTAGATCTTGCCGCCTAAATGACTTCCCATCACCTGCCACTGAATCTCAACATGATGTGTCCAATTCCCGTCTCCCCATCAGACCCTCCTCTCCCTTCGTCCATCCCTCTCCTCTCCCTCTTCTCCCTATTGCACTGGCCTGTGTTCTGTGTTTTGGGAGTCATGTGCTCATCTCCCCATGGTGTTACTCCCAGCTCGTTCCCCTTTGCTCTGCTCGCCTGGTATATGTAACAAACGTGGGTGTTATATACGGTTTCATTTTTATTCCTTTTCTCTTTTGTTTAGCAGAGAGAGAGAGAGAGAGAGAGAGAGAGAGAGAGAGAGAGAGAGAGAGAGAGAGAGAGAGAGAGAGAGAGAGAGAGAGAGGATAAACACAGGCACAGTCGGACAAACACAAACAGAGAGGCAGGGAGAAAGGGAAAAAATAAGAAAAAAGGTGTGAAAATAGTGCAAAAAATATGTTTTCTTCCCTGCAACACTTCATACTTTTTTATTTCTATCTAACACACACACACACACACACACACACACACACACACACACACACACACACACACACACACACACACACACATTTCCCTTATGTTCTTTTCCTTCTATTTTGATCGTTTATACTAAAATACTTATCTTCTTTGATGTCTTTAACTAAAAC
>CM035200.1:7042486-7058061 GCA_020233015.1 Callinectes sapidus | reverse complement strand
AGAGAGAGAGAGAGAACCCGACTCATTAACATCAGTAGGTGTGTGTGTGTGTGTGTGTGTGTGTGTGTGTTTGTGTGTGTGTGTGTGTGTGTGTATGCGTGTGTGTGTGTGTGTCTCCTGGCAGGTGTGCACGGGTCTTTTCTTCCTTTGCCTGTACGTGGAAGGATCCAGGAGAGAAGATCCTTTCTTTGTGATCTTCTCTTAATTAAGGCAGTGTTTGCCATCCAGATAAGACTAATTAATCCATTCTCCCTCGTGTTACCATCTACACCACACCATTACCTCTCTCTCTCTCTCTCTCTCTCTCTCTCTCTCTCTCTCTCTCTCTCTCTCTCTCTCTCTCTGCTCATCTTTTCGTTCTTATCACCATTTTATCTCTTATTATTTCATATTTCTTCCTGTCACTTTAAATTTTAGCTATCTACCTCTTACTACTACCACCATCACCATTACCACACCACCACCACCACCACCACCACCACCACCACCACCACCACCACCACCACCACCACCACCACCACCATCATTTCAGCTTTCCGTTTCCCGTGCATGCCGTGTCTTGCTCACCACCTTCTCCTCAGCAGCAGCGTCCCCCTTTCTTGTCATCCTGGTCTTGGCTTCTCGCTACTCCGCTGACGCTAATTAAGTTCCCCTCGGCTGGTAGGAAGGGCGCCGCTGCTGGTCCCTTAGTCTTCTCTTGTGTTTCATCTTCAGTGTTTTTTTCTTTTTTTTTCAAGTTGACTTTTATTTTATCAGTATTTTTTTTTTTTTTTAGGGGAGGTACTCTACTCTGTTTATCTCTGTTTTACTTGTACTCGTATGTCGTTTTCTCGTCTCGCCTTTTGTCTCTCTGTCATTTCTTGTGTGTACTTTTATTTGTTCTTGTTTTTCCGTTTTTCTGTATCTATTTTATATTTTTTGTGTGTAATTGTTTGGTATAATTTTTCTGATTTTCTCATCTACTTTTTTTCTATTTTCCTCCTCTTCGTCTATAGTTTAAATCCAGCTTACTTTATCCCCATCCTTTTTCTAATCTTCCTTTTTTTTTTTCACTTCTACTGTACAGATTTCTTAACCATTTTACACTTACTGTTAACTTCTACAGCTCTTCCTTAATGTTCTTTCCTTTTGTCATGTTTTTCTTATCCATCATTCATTCCCTCACACATTGCCTATCTCCTTTCCTACTCCCTCATTTTAAATCCTTCTCTGTTTACAACCATGTACACCTTTCTCTCCCTCCATCCCCATTTCCCTCCTGTTTTCTTCTCACACAGCTACTCGGCACGCGTCACCTTTCGTTACCAGGAGGGAAGGGCAGAAGGGGAAGGTCGCCTGTTTGTCACAAGAGCGTCGAGGGGTTGGTGGGTCTCTAGGTCTCTTGGTCTCCGATGGCGTGTGTCAGTGGACGTGAGGCGTATTTCACGGGCCGATCCATTCTCTTTCACCTGTTGATCTCTCCTCTGATGTTCCTCCCCCGTGTCAGAAGCCTTGAGTTGTACGGTGAACGCTGCTTGTGCTACTGTTACTGCTACTTGTACTGTTGGTGTAGTTTCGGGTGGTTTTTATTTTGCTAGGTACTGTTGCTGTTGATTATGTTACTGTTGTGATATTTTAGTGTTATTATTTTTGTTTGTTTGCTTCTACTTCTTCTTTCACAACAACAACAACAACAACAACAACAACAACAACAACAACAACAACTACTACTACTACTACTACTACTACTACTACTACTACTACTACTACTACTACTACTACTACTAGTACTACTACTACTACTACTACTACTACTACCATTATCACTACTATTACTACTACTACCATTACCACTACTATTACACCTACTATTTACTTCACCACCACCACCACCACCACCACCACCACCACCACCACCACCACCACCACCACCACCACCAAAAAAGAAAAGGAAGAACAAAAAAACAGCAATACCATTAGTAGATTAGAGAAAATTGGGTCTCATATTATACTATATTTTACAACGTTTTTTGCTCGTTGTAGAGGGAAGTAGAAGAGGCGAGACGACGGCTCTATGAGTTTTCTTTTTCTTTATTTCTTTGGTTCCTTTTTTTTCGCTCAACTTTTCCTTTTCTCGTTATGGTTATTGTTACTGTTATGTTTACTCGGTTTATTTTTCTTTTCTTACCCTCTTTATTGGTTTATATATCTCTCATCTATCTGTCTATTTATCTAACTTTCTTATTTTTTTCCTTTCTTTCTTCGCCGTTTCTTCCATTTTCTTTTTTCCTTCCTTTATCCACATCATCTTTCTTCCTTTCTTTATCAACATTATCTTTTCCACAACGTAATCCTTAGCGAAGTAGCCAAATACGACTTCCGGGATAGCATTAGCCAGCAATGGAGAACATCTACTGACGCTGGACCACTTCCCTTCTGCGAGGACAGAGTAAATACAGGGACGTTCTACTAACTGCTGAAGAGGAGGAGGAGGAGGAGGAGGAGGAGGAGGAGGAGGAGGAGGCGAAGTAGGAGGAAGAGGAGGAGGGAAAGGACTCGAAGATAGAGAATATTCATGTATATAATCTGCGAAAGAGAAAGCCATACATAATTCTCTCTCTCTCTCTCTCTCTCTCTCTCTCTCTCTCTCTCTCTCTCTCTCTCTCCCTCTCTCTCTCCCGATATGAAAGAGTAGTAATTGCTCTCAAAGATTATGTATGAAGGTTCTATACTGTATGACAGGTGTGTGTATGTGTGTGTGTGTGTGTGTGTGTGTGTGTGTGCGTGTGCGTTTCATCACTGAGCAATTCCCTTCGCTTTCAATTGTGAAGAATCGACCGAAACGGTGCGCTTTGTTTCCTAATACCTACTTGTCTTGTCTCCTTCCTTCCTTCCTTCCTTCCTTCCTTCCTTCCTTCTTTCCTTCCTTCTTGGTGTCCGTTCCTCCTTTCCCTTTACTTTTTCTTGTCTTGTCTCTCTTCCGGGTTCAGAGAAGAATTTGCTACGAGTTACCAGTGTGTGTGTGTGTGTGTGTGTGTGTGTGTGTGTGTGTGTGTGGGTCCGTCAATATCAAGGAAGTCCTGGTTCAAAGTTTTACATTCTTGTTTTCTTATTGTTTTCCTTTGTCTTCTCTTATCTTGTAATATTATAATTGGTGAGGTGGACTTGTGTATCTTTAGTCTTTGTCATCAAGATTCAGAGGACCCGTGTGTGTGTGTGTGTGTGTGTGTGTGTGTGTGTGTGTGTGTGTCGTTGTAGTACCCCTATATCTCCAATAATATTTAGTCCTAATTCCTCCTCGTTGGGAATGGTCAGTCTTGATTCCCTTCTGAAGCTCCAAGATCTGTGGCTTTCCTCGGCCTCTTCCTCTCACTGCCTCCCTTGATAGCTGTCCGGGCCGCCTCCTCCGCGACGCCTTGCTCCCTCCTGCCACTCCTTTCTTGTCCCTTGTCCCTGCTCCTTCCTTTGCCCGTTCCTGTTATTTTCTTGCCGCTAAGGGAGGAACTGGGTATCCTCTTTCACATGCCGCAGTCTACACATAGATGGCGCTACAGTCCTATCAACTTCTGGTAATAAATATGGCATTCATTTTCATCTTTTGTTTTTTCTTCCTCTCTTTCCTGCATATTGTGACAGGCAGAATGGCAAGTCTACCGGGTAAAGTTACGAATGTGTTTTGTTTAGTGTTTTCATTTCGATTGTACTGTACTTTTTCCCATATCCATCCTCATAAATTAATTTCTTTCCTCTCTACTACTTTTATCTTTCTTTGTTAATATTTTTTATTAGATACTTTGTAATGAACGAAGCTATGTATATTTTCTTTATTACAGCCGTACCTCCTTCTTTCATCCCCATCATGGTCACCTTCATTCATTATTCTCGCTCTTCTTTCACTTTCAAAGTTTATGGAAAGTTTGGAGAATGGGTAACTATGTATACTATAACCATCATAACCACATTTCCCTTCCCCATGTCCATCCTTGTCCTTTCCGTCATTCGTTCTTGCTCATCTATATTTACCCATACTGAATGCCACAGAACGCTTCACAGGCCAAATATAGTGGACTCATCATGTTACCTGACACTAATGAAGAAGTAGATCTTTGTTTGTCCTCAAATCATAGCGCTCTCCTTCTCAGAAGTATAATTTGATTTCCCAGCTCCCTCCAAGGTGTAAATCTCATCACCTCTCTCTGTCTCTCTCTCTCTCTCTTCCTCCCTCGCTCGCTCTTCTATTCTCAAGACAACAATAGCGAGACAAAAGCGGTCAGTGGGAGTCCCGCCAACGCTCTGTGGACGAGACCTTGGAATTGGAGAGAGTGAAGAAAACTTGTTGCGGGTTGGCAGGGGTGACTATGTAACATGCTTCACACAAAACTGAAGGAGGGAAATGAAGAAATATTATGCGTAGATAAACTCAAATAAATGCTAAGTGCTCTATTGATCTTGCTAACTGGATGCCTCTTCTCCTCCTGTGGTCTCACCTCACAAAGATCTCTTCTTCTTCTCGCCCATATTCTTAAAACTCCAATGCAAAAGTTCATCAGTACTTTCAATTATTCATTTTTTTCTGGTTAACTCCAAAACTCCCTTCCTGCCTCAGTATTTCCATTTTCCTATGAATTGACCTTATTTAAGAGGTTTCAAGATATATGTCCCTGTCTTTCGGCTGGTTCTTTTGATCCTCGATGGGGAATGGCAAATTAGTTAGCTCTATTTTCATGGTTTTTATTGCCCTTGGCCAGCTTCCCCCTTTTACATGGAAAAAACATCACCTCTCATATTTATTTATCATCATTACCTCTTTGCCTTCCTCCCTTTCCTCCACTCCCTGTCTGCTATGAAGACTCCATTCCGCCCCATCCTTTTCTGTCCACATAAGCGCTTCAGTTTCATAAAAAAGCGACTAAATAGTTTGCATCGTCCGTCACATGTTTGTCATACCCCTCGCCGCGCCTCGCCTGGAGTTTTCCCATAGTTTGCCGGTAGAGCATTTTTAGAAAGTCTCTGCGTCAACCAACACACAGTACGAATTCTGCTTTGCTGGTCCACGTGTCAGCTTCCTTATCTCGTCCGTCTCCTTTCGTTGTCTCCAGTTTGTACCATCTGCTGTAGTGTCAGTCTGCCGGCGTTCCTTTCTGCTCTTCCTTTTCGCGTTCTCTATTGGTTTGGTTTGCGTCGTCTTTCTTCTTCATCTTTCACATTTTCTTTCTTTCTTTTGATGTTACTTTATTTTTTTTTTTCGTTTTGTTTGCTTCTTTCTATTCATTCTTGTCCTTCTCTTCATATTCTTTTTTTTCCTCCTCCTTCTCCTCCTCCTCCTCCTCTTCACTTGTCACTCCTCACACGGCCGCCCATCACGTTGACCGTCCACAAAAGAAGCGGGAGATTTGCAGCCCAAAGTAAGACACGAAAGACGAGGGCGAGGCCAAGTCTGCAAGTTATGAGTATTGGTGCCTCCGAGTGACGTGTTTGTTCCCAGCTGCTCCTTCACTCCCTCGTCCCTCACCGGGTCATGACACATGGTACTGTCATTATCCTAGATCCTGCTTGTTGTAACCCACGCGTTCCTTGTTGGTTTCCTATATTTACCTCCTTGTTAATGTTTTTCCCTATTATTTTATTACTCATTTTGATCTCTTGTTATTTTGTTGTAGATATTAACTTGTTTTTCTTTCTTTTGGGGGGGGGGGGGGTTTAATGAGTCGTGTGTTATATAATGTTAAGTTGAGGACTGGCATTAGTCTGTCTCCTGTTAGGTCAATCCCTTACACTCTATAACCTTTAATGCCACACTGAGTCACTAGCAATATAGACTCTTTAAACCTTATTTTTCTCTCTTCTCTATTTTCTATACATTTTTTTTTAATCTTACATCTTAAAAACTCCCTTTTCTTGTAATACTTGCCTGATAAGTAACATGGTCTTCTCTCTTAAACTTTTGTCATGAATAATATCATCGTCTTGTTTTAGTTGGTGTAATCCCTGCCACCCTCTGACCCCCTGTCATGCCTAAAGTGTTATTCTGATCCCCGCCACTTTCTACCCCATGCCATGCCATAGTCTGTCACTTTTACTCTTATCCTGCCGCCTTCCCTGTCATGCCTAAGTCTATTCACTCTTACTCTGGTCTCTATCACCTTCCCTGTCCTGCCATTGTCTAGTCACTCTGATCCCTGTCACCTTCCTTGTCATTCCATAGTCCTTCCACTACCTGTCATGCCATAGTCTACTTCCTCTTCCCTGCCACCTTCCGCCTTTCACCTCTCCGTCCCCGCTGCGTCTCACCGTCTTGGCTTACATTCTTTTAGCCAGCAGCTCGTTACTTCACGTCTTGTTGACCCACACACATTTTTCCCTCCTGTCCTATTATCGTCACACTTTGTTACCCACACCCTATTACGCCCACATCACCTTACGTCACACCCTTTTAAGTCACACGCTTCTATCCACCTGCCTTTAGGATCAAACCAGACACCCTCACCCACATCCCCAGCTACTAGTACTTCCCCAGCTTTCCCCCAGCCCTCCCCACTCGGCCTGCTCCATAATTTTGCTCCTTCCCTACCTGGCCTCCCATTGCCTCTATACAAGTTTATAAAAGGGAGAGAAAAGGAGGGAAGGGAAGGAATAACGTATATAAGAGAAGAAGAAGAGAGGAGTCAAGAGAAGGGAAGGATTATAAGTTTGGTATAGGTAGGAAGGAAGAGCTAGAGAAAGGAGGAAAGATAGGAAGGAAGGAAGGAAGGGTGGCATGGGAAAAGATGAGTAGTAAGGGAAGAAGGGAGTTGAGAGAAATAAGAAAAGACACGGGAGAAGAGGGAGATGGACGGAGAGGAGGAGGAGAAGGAGGAAGAGGAAGAGGAAGAGGAAGAGGAGGAGGTGGTGGTGGTGGTGGTGGTGGTGGTGTTGAAAGGTAACAAATGACTCCACGTGTTCATAGTGATCGACACAAGCTGTAATGGCGCTCAGGTTTAGGTTACCTTATTTACACCACCTGTGAAACGCTTCCCGAGAGAGAGAGAGAGAGAGAGAGAGAGAGAGAGAGAGAGAGAGAGAGAGAGAGAGAGAATTAATATGCTTTTCTCTCTGTACTCTGAAAGTCAACAAAACTCAATCCAATATTCTCTGGGAGGCGGAAGTGGTTGTTCCTGGCGGGTGCATCGTGGCAGCGGGCGGCACTGACGTATGGAACAATGAAGGGGTGGTGTGTAAGGGGGGGGGGGGGTAGTGGACGTCGTCGGGCTGGGGGGTAAGTGACAGGACCGGGCTGGGTGTGTAGTAGTCTGGGTGGTATGGAATAGAGTGCCGTGCGGGGCGTGGAGGAGGGGCGGCGGGGTAGCCAGTGCCACGAGGCGAAAGAGTCAAACGTTAGAAATATTTCCTTTGTATCTGTTTCTTCCAGGCGTGTGGCCCGTGGCGGCGCTGCTGCTGCTGAAGTAATTCCTGGCAGTGCCGCGCGGGACAGCCTGCCAGCGTGAAAAACTTACCCAGATACCTCGCATGTATCCCGCGTTTTACACCAGAGATTTGGGTGTGTTTCCTCAATCGTTGGGGAAAGTTAGATTAAAACAGCATTAAATTTTACGTTTCTGGATTTTTCAAGAGCTCGACTATTTTTCCTTCCCTCGCTTCCTTTGTCTTTCCTTTGTGTGAGGCTGAGGCTCGGAGGAGAGCGAGGCTGGCTGGTGGAGGGCCTCGTGTTGGGAGTTGAAGACACTCCGGAACATCTGGCGGGAGATTAGGTCAGTGTACCCGAGCGGCGCGTCCTTCAAGAGACTTAGACTTAATTGCTGACGATGGGCGAGGCATTACGGCGCGCTGAGGTGACGACCAAGTATGCGGTAACTTTGTGGCCGACGGAGGACAGAGCAAGAATGAAAAAGTTACTCCAAACATTTGTACTATAACTTATTCTATACGTTCTTCCAAATCGCTTGTAATGAACATTTATTCTATGCACAGGATTTTTTTTTATTATGTAATAGAGATACTAGTTGTGAACAAAAAATAGAAGCGAAAAATGGCCCAATGAGGTGCAAGACATAAAATAAAAGCCAAAAAGATCGTCTGCATTTAGAGAAGAAGTGTTAGTGATAAGTTATTAGAAAGCTTTAAGAGTATAGACAAACTTATGTATGAGAAATGACTAGATGGAAATAATATATGAGTATACGCTTCATGAAGAGACCACCACGTGTAGGCCTTAGGTTTTCCATCAAATTCTCCTATATACTTAAGTTCCTAAATAACACGGCAGAGGCTACAATTTGGAGGGGCACAGAGGGCGGCAGAGACGTGGTGTTGTGGATGGCGAGATTAACACGTCACGCCACTAATGGAACACGGGAAGACTGGCGTGTTTTGGCCTGCTAAGGGTTTCCTCTCTCTGGCTCGCCCCGCCCCACCCCGCCCCGCTGTGGTCTTGTTCCTCCTCACACCCACACACGCCCGGGATTAGAGGAGTATAGGATAGCTTGGCTGCATCTCTCTCTCTCTCTCTCTCTCTCTCTCTCTCTCATTTTCCCCATCTCGCTGCCCGGCATTAATTAAGAAAGGAAGGACCATTTAAATGAATAATTAATCGCCCTTGTTGGCTGAAGCGGAGGACGTATTGTGAGGTAATGAGGCGGTGGAATGTCGGCGCCGTTTTAACGCCATTGGATCCGATTTGTGTAATCAAGCTGGCGAGTTAAATACGGAAGGAAAAATATGTGTGTAGATGGTGCTTTTTTTTTCTCTCTTTTTTTACTCGTTTGTACATCAGCTCTGTGTGTGTGTGTGTGTGTGTGTGTGTGTGTTTTATGTAAGAGGGTGAAGCTGGCTAAGGGTAACAAAAACGATGAAAAAGCCCAGTAATTTGCCAGCTCTTTAAAAAGTAAGGGACAAATGTCTTGAAATCTCCCTCTTAAATGTGTGTGTGTGTGTGTGTGTGTGTGTGTGTGTGTGTGTGTGTGTGTGTGTGTGTGTGTGTGTGTTCGCAGATGTATATACTTAAGTGTAAAGGTCATTGAGTGTGGGCAGGATTCGAAGTGGCAGTGTGGTGTTGTGTTTCGTCACCAAGTACCCATATGGTAGCACGTCCCTCTGATGGTCTTTCCTCCAGACGTGTCCTCCAACACTTGAACCTTGAAACATTTATTCAGTCACTAACACACTGACATACATAACAGCGAACAACAAAGAGAATGAGATATGACTTGCTTTTCACACGTTATTTTCTGTAATGAACTTTTTTTCTCCTTTGTGTTCTCTAGAAAACTATGCTAATGATAATGTTACTGCCGTTGCCACCACCACCACAACCATCATCAACAACAACAACAACAGCAACAAAAATCATCACAACCATCAATCTTAAAACACACAAAAAAAAGTAAAATGAGACACCCCAACACTCTCCCCACAATGAAGACCACGCATTCGAACCCTCATTCTTGCGCGTCTCATCCTTTCCTTCCGCGACAATGCATGGAGACGAAGGCACTCGGGTTGTGTAAAAGAGACACATGCGTGATGACTTTTGCAGGCTGTCTTTGGTGTCCCTGGTGACCCTTTCAGCGTACCCAGGGATCTTAGGGAATGACGAGAGGGGTGAGGAAGGCCAAAGGAGTGCGTGTGAGAGAGATGAGGATATGTCAGCATGATTGAAAGGGTCGTGTCACTTGATTGGACTTCCTTTAAATCAATAGAAAGGTCATATCAGGGAGAAAACTGCGCCGTAAGTGTTAGTAAAGCTTGTCTCTCGCTGCGTGTGTCTAACCTTCGCTGATAAGGAATGTAGCGGCATGGGGAGAGACAGGGCAGGTTGGGATGGGTGGGAGGGGTTAGTGGGTCGCGTGTGTAGGGTACTGGGGACAGGCAAGGACGTGGGAGAGGTTGAAATAGGAGGGCAGTCTTCGTCTTGACTATCTCACGTGTCTTGATTTGCATTAGATTGCGTAATTTGTCTCTGTCTCTTAAAAGCGGAGATTGGTTAATGGTGCTCTTCTTGCTTTGTGTGCTGGGTCATGTTTTGTAGAGTGGTAGATGTAGTACACACACACACACACACACACACACACACACACACACACACACACACACACACACACACACACACGCACACACACACGCACACACACACACACACACACACACACACACACACACACACACACGGACGCGGACACGGATACGGATGCGGACAATTGTAAACGACCGCGCGCTTTCTGTTGCAGTTTATTTTTCCTTCTTCACATGTAAACTAAAGGAAAACTATTTTTTAAACCACAGCCTCGGTACTGAGTTAATGTTTGTTTTAGCGGTGATGTCTTATTATTGCGACCCTTACCGTCAGAACAGCAAAAATATAATAATGATAATAATAACGCTACTATTATTACTACTATTACTACTACTACAACGAAATACCAATGAAAGTAATGCAGCAACTAACGTCACATCCTTGCTAAAAATATATTCTCCTGTTTGTGTAATTCTTTCAGTAATCTTCAGTAAACAAGGCACTCGCTATTCCTTGTCCTTCCCTGAACTTATGAGCCTCCAGTGCCTTAGTCGTCTTCCGCCGTGATTGTGAAGGCAAGGAAAGCACTGCCCACGTTTTCTTTCCTGAACGAACTGCCTGGTGGTCAAACTATTTCTTCTTTTCCTGTCGCTTTCCCGAAGTGAGCGTGGGTTGTGGTTTAGACCCAGGGAGGGGTGCAAATTTCCTTCTTTGTGGTGGCGCCATATTCTCACTTGGGGCAGGACGGAAATTTCTCGCCGCCTTCACCACCATAACAAGAATAACGTGAGCAATAGAAAGTAAAATGATTAACTCACTCTCCTACTGTTTTGCTTTCGTTAAAGGTAATTTTTTGAGACTTTTTCTATTCCTTTTCCTCGTGACGGGTTTTTATGTCAAAATAAAGTCATTTGAACAACACCCATATCAACAAAAGCAATAAGAATAACAGACCGATTCATATTGATTTGTCTCTACTGTCTTAATCCGTTTAAAATCTATTTTTTATGAAACTTTTCCTTTCCTTTTACTCCTAATGGGTCTCCATGGCAAAATAAGAGCAATTTTAGCAAAAATAACATCGATAATGGCAAGAAGAATAACAGAGATTGGTTCGTATTGACCTATTTCACTTGAACAGAGAGTGGATGGCTTTCCCAACCTCAGATTGTAGCCAGAATTCAGATGCATATCCCTTACTATCCTGTAGCCCTTACTGAGTGTGCTGTACCTGAGCCACGAAATAAAATACCAATAAAATAACAAAAATATGGAGTCATGTTCTTAATCTACAACCGATCAGTACCATTTTTTTTAATGCTGCTGCTTTGAAATCTTTATCCACACACGGGACATCAATGATAGTAATGATCTGATCTGTTTTTTTCCTTTTCATTTCTTTGCTATGTTGATTCTAAGTCTTGTTTACACCGGAGCTTCATCGGTTCCTGGAAGACTGCCAGTTCAGAGCCGCGCTGGAAATACGCCTTACCTGGAACCTTGTGTTTTTAGAATGAATTAATGGTTATCTGTTAATTTGGCGTAATGTTTTTGTGGTTTTCCTATACGTGTGTGTGTTTTGAGTGTCAGGTAGCAAAGTTGTGATTCTCGAGGGCAAAACACCGAAGCAGAGGCCAGATCCCCAAAGACGGAGATGCGCTTTACTGGGCCACCCCGAGCTGGGCCACCTTGATTCCGGCTCACTTGCTTGGATGGTTGAGTGGGGGATAAATGTTGGGGAGGAATGTTGAACTCGTTTCCAGTCTCTCTAACCCTCTCTTTTCTCCTCTTTCTTTTATTTTCTTCCTTTATTCTCTCGTCTCCTCTCTTTTCTGTTCTGTACTCTTTTTCTCGTCTTTTCCTTACACTCCTCTTCCATGCCTCTATATTTTTTTTCGTTCTTCTCCCCCCTCCCACTGTAATTTTCGTCCTATTTTCCTTATTTACCTTATCTTTCTTTTTTCTTATTTTCCTCTCTTTTGTTATCGTAGCTGTATACTTAATTCTATATACTTCTTTTCTGGTCTGCCATTTTTTTCACCTTTCCTTGTTCCTTTTGATTTTTTTCTCTAAAATCTCTACATCCCTGTAATTCACCTATATTATTCCTCCTTTTCTTTCACCTTCCAGTTTTCTCTCCTCTCCCCAACAGTCCTCTTCCACTCTCTTACATACCCTTCCAGCCTTTCTTCTCTTTGACTCTCCTTCCTAAATTTTTCTCTCCCTTTTCCCTATTGGTCCTCTCTTCGCATTCCTATAATATATCTTAGCTCTTCCTTTTCTTCTACTTTCTTTTCTTTTCTCCTTCCACTCTGCAGCAGTTCCCAGCCTGCACTTGTTGAGGCCGTTACACCTTCCCCTTGCCTCTCCTTTTCTCTCTCGTTCTTTCTCTCTTTTTGGGGCTGTAGACGCCTCAACCTCTGCAGTCTTTACGATGATTTGTGCTTCTGTTTTCACCATCCACTGGCGGAGGGTTAGCAGCGATAACACCGCCAGGAGAGCAAAAAGGATCAGTGTCTCCTTGTCTCCTCCACTCTACACAGTGCCTTGTTTCGCGTCCTTATCTAGTGGTTGTATAATTTGCATGAATGTGGAGTCTTGTCATGGATCGTCGCTAGTTCTTGATTTCCGGCGATGCGCGATTGTGTAAATCTGTCCCCGTTGGCTGGTGTTGGTGGGAGTGGTGCTGTGTCGCGCCCCCGCCGGGTTGTTGGTGACGTCAGCCTCCTACGCTTGGTCTTGTGCTGTGTAGGTAAGCTCTCTCTCTCTCTCTCTCTCTCTCTCTCTCTCTCTCTCTCTCTCTCTCTCTCTCTCTCTCTCTCTCTCTCTCAACCCATGCCCAAAGTGATCACGTCCTTGAGGCTTATGTTCGGGAACCATGAGCTGCAAAGGATTTCCCTCTTGAGTCATAAGTTGTGTTCCTCGCCCCCTTACACACACACACACACACACACACACACACACACACCACGTCGCGCCACCCTCCCATCCTCTTCTCAACACTCGCCGCACGTTCCTCTCCTTCTTCGTATCCATTTCCTCTATTCAAAGAAATTTCGGCTTGAATTACGGCCGCATCCTTCATGGCGTGTATAAGCTATTCATCCGCGTTATTTATTATTCTGTACGCCGTGTTTATCTCGCCCAGGGAAGGGTCACTGATGGGGAGCCAGAGTCCTCGCCAGACACGACTGAGGCGCGTCCTTCAAGCTTCCTTCCTTCCTACCTTACCTCTCATTATTATTCTCGCGGTGATTAAGATGGAGAAAGCAATCTTCCCTGAATGCTGAAACTTCCCGATCCGAGGCGAGGGCGGAACGGCGCTCATGGAAAGTTACGGGAAGGATCTAGCAGAGTCCTTTGAATGGGAAGTTCACGGAAGAGAGGTTCATGGCGCGAGGATCCTGCTGCAGCGTGAGTTACGAACACAGCGACCCCACAACGCAGACGCTCATGCCGGGAAATGGTACCTTGAGGCCAAGACAAGACAAGCACAGACGGGATTAGTGTGTTTATCTGTTGTTTTCTCTTATAATGTGAGTGTTTCTGTGGGAAAATAAGATACAGTGCTGTGAGATGAATGCATGACACATAACAATTGATAATGAAAAGTACCAAACGTTTCTTTCATGAGAAATTCTATCTAGTTCTACGCAAGTTCAAAGAATTACCACATCACCAGTTATTTAGTTATCATAGTAGAGTAAATATGCGTAGTATAGTAGAGTAAATATGAATCTTAATTTCATACTTTTTATCAGTTTTTTTTCATGAAATGCTTTCGTGTAGTGTTTCAGTGTATCTTCTTTGTCATAATACTAGATTCGTTATTTTTTCCCCAGTTATTTTCATTGGTCATAGTACTTCATCCTTTGCCTTTTCATTCTTTTCTTCATTTTTTCCTTCTATACTTTTTTCGACATTTATTTTTCTTTCATATTGTGTTTCTTGTCCTCCTCCTCCTCCTCCTCCTCCTCCTCCTCCTCCTCCTCCTCCTCCTCCTCCTCCTCCTCCTCTCAAAGAAAGGAGGGCACAGGATGCAGATGAACTGAATACATGGGGAAAAAAATCGATGAGAAGTTAATTTTCTCTTTTCTCCATTGTGTGCCAGGTTATGAGGTGGTAGGACTCTCTCTCTCTCTCTCTCTAGGACTCTCTCTCTCTCTCTCTCTCTCTCTCTCTCTCTCTCTCTCTCTCTCTCTCTCTCTCTCTCTCTCTCTCTCTGTGTGTGTGTGTGTTTTCATTATTTTTCATTAATTTCTACTTTTGATTCTGTTTACCACATATTCTGTCAATCTTCTCTTATATTTATTTTTATTGTATTGCATTTACCCACAATTCACCACAAAATACCCATAATCCACCACAAAATACCCACAAATCAATCACATCTTTATATATCACAATTACCCACAATCCCTAACCTAACCTAACGCACACACAGGCGGAGCGTTTGAGTGAGTCCCACCCATACAGTGCAGTGTGGGCGCAGCTGTGTGAACTGAGTGGCGCTGTGGGCTACCCTCCTCGCGCAGCACGTACTGTTCTGCTGGGCTCCAACACCACACTGCTGCAACACCTTCTGACTATCTTGTCCTATGTCATCAGGTGCTCTCAGGTGTGTGTGTGTGTGTGTGTGTGTTTATGTGTGTTTGTGTGTGTGTTTACGTGTATGTGTTTATGTGTGTGTGTTTTTTTGGGGGTCATTTTAAAGTGTGTCTATCTAGTTTGTTGTTTTTGTTCTTGTTTGCTTGTTCTCAGTCTTTTTTTAGTGTGTTATTGTCTTGTTTCTTGTTTTTGTTCTAGTTTGGGTGTGTTTGTGTGTGTGTGTGTGTTTTTGGGGGGTGTGTGTGTCTATCTTGTTTGTTGTTTTTGTTCTTGTTTGTTTGTTCTCAGTCTTTCTTTAATGTGTAATTGTCTTGTTTCTTGTTTTTGTTCTACTTTGTTTGCTCTCGTTCTTCCTTTGATATCTAATTATTACATTGTCTTTATTTTTATCCTTTTAATATTTATCTCTATTTCGTTCCTTCGTCCTACCTCATTTACCTTAATTTTTTGGCATCTCTCGTTCTTCACTTAAGTTCTCCCTTGTTCCCCCCCTCACCCTCAGGTAGTGGAGCAGCAGGTGGAGGCTCCGCAGGGCGTCCCAAGCAGTGCCTCCGCCTTACCCAAACACCTCCAGACCTCCTCGCAGTGCTCCTCCGCCACCTCCATCGCTACCATAGTGGAGGAGGTGCCAGGCCTGCAGAGGGACGCCAGCTTGAGGCACAGCAGGAGGGCGGCACGTGGGGCAAGGCAGGAGGCAAGGGGCGGGCCGGAGGGGGTGGAGCAGGGGAGGGATGCTGGGGAGGGGAAACGGTGGATGCTAAACGACGGGGAGGAGATTGTGATTCGCGTTGGTGTGGGTGAGGGTGGCCGGCCGTCTTCCCCCGCATCACCACCCCCGCAGGCACCCCCACACCCCCCACACCCGTCCACAGACACTCTCTCGCCGCCCCCGCAAACGTTGTCCTCAAGCAAGACGTCGTTTGATCTCTCCTCGCTTGTGTGTGGGGACGAGGGTGACGCGTGCCCCCCCCCGCCCCCC
>CM035200.1:7025686-7030987 GCA_020233015.1 Callinectes sapidus | reverse complement strand
GAGAGAGAGAGAGAGAGAGAGAGAGAGAGAAAGTCGTAAAGCATGCACGGAGGAGAGACAGAACCTTGAGATGGTGGTGGTGGTGGTGCTGGAGGTTGTGGTGGTGGTGGTGGTGGTGGTGGTGGTGGTGGTGGTGGTGGTGGTGGTGGTGATGTGATTTGTTCATGTGACCTTTGAGTTTTCTCCTTTTTTTTAGTGTTAGTATTTTTTTCAATGTTTTAAATATGTTTTTTTCTGGTACTAGTGATATATTCGTGTGGACTTTTTGGAATGGTGATTTCATTTTCTGAATATTTATAAATAGTTTGTTAGTTATAAGTTTTAGACGTGTTTCTTTTCATTTCTTTGTATCCTATTGTTTTTTTGTTGTTGTTTTTTTGGTCTTCGCCTGTCAACCTGTCTGACTGTCTTTCTATCAATATTTCCTTTCCCTCCCTCATGCAATGACAATTATAATGATATACCGTCAATTGCTGTCTACTTATGTCTGTTGATACACGGAAATAAACACATCCTTCACTTCTCTTATCATTTTTACTTTCAATCTATTTTTTCTTCGTAAGATTTGCTCTCTCTCTCTCTCTCTCTCTCTCTCTCTCTCTCTCTCTCTCTCTCTCTCTCTCTCTCTCTCTCTCTCTCTCTCTCTCTCTCTCTCTCTTTATTAGCATATAACCTTTCACGTAACTCTGATATTTTTGTCTACCATTTCCTTTCATCTCCCTTCCCAGTCTCCCTCGTTCCTTCCTCTATGACCTCTTTACCTCCCTCTTTCTCTCCCTCGCCTCCCCTCTCTCCGCCCTTGGGTCTGACGCAATATCTTTCGCCTCTCCCTTGTTCGCCATGTTGAGACGCGCCTCCTCCACTCATCTCCCAACCCTCTCCACTCTCACACTGGGTCATTATTTCTCCCTACTTTTTTATGGTGCCTCGTTTTCCTTGCATTCTTTTACTTGTTTCTTTATTTTTGGTAGATTGACTGATAGACGTAGAGACATTGGAAGAAATCCCATTGTTTTATGCTTGCTTTTCAATGGGGGTTTACTTTGAGCTATGTTGATTAATGCAGCTAATCCTGTGTCTCTTGATAGTGCCATTGACAATCTTGACAGTAAGTAACAGCAGGGTACATACTTCCATTTGATCATTTCCCCAGTAAGTTTCATTTTTTTCCTGTCGTTAGGTCTTGTGTTCTGTCATATGTTGTTAGTGAGAAAATACATGTGTGGCTACATATATTGTGCGTTATTTTATTTTATTTTTTTATTTCCAATATGGCATAATTATATTTCTTCTCTGTATCCATTTCTTTATCTATCTATCTATTTGTCTGGCAATCGATATACCTGTCTATCTATCTATCTATCTATCTATCTATCTATCTATCTATCAGTCTATCTATCTAACTATATGCGCAACTATCTATATATCAAGTTATCTATCTACAGACACAGACACACATCCACACATCTAAAGCTAAATTTGAAGTCAGCTACGTAAGATTTTCATTTTTTTATGTGATCTTTTGTTCATTTGCATGCATGGTAGTAATGATTGTTATATAGGGAACGCAGAGAAAAAATACCAATACACAGGAAGGAAGGAAGGAAGGGAGAGGGCGATTACAGTGAGCAAACCAAGTGGACAGGTGAATGACGGGGAGGAGATGGAGCTAGGAGGGAAGAGGCCTTAATGATGGAGAGAGAGAGAGAGAGAGAGAGAGAGAGAGAGAGAGAGAGAGAGAGAGAGAGAGAGAGAGAGAGAGAGAGAGAGAGAGAGAGAGAGAGAGAGAGAGAGAGAGAGAGAGAGAGAGAGAGAGAGAGAGAGAGAGAGAAAGAAATCTAAATTTAGAACATTAAACGTCCAACTTCTTTCACTTGGACCTTCCTGTTTTCTTAGCTTTGTGAGGTTAGCTGACTGAAGCAGCAAAGAAGCAGCACTATAACCCTGAGAGAACGAAGAAGCAATGAGGTTTTTAATTGCAGCAGCACAGCTCTGGTCTTGGGTGTGTCAGAGAAGCAGACTCAGCAACGACCGTCAAGATTATGGTGCTGTTTTAGTCTTTTCAGTGTAATGAGTGGGTCAGGAGTAAAAGTTTAATTTTGCTGTGTTTGAAACATATTTTTTTGTCATTAGTTCTGTATATATGTTTGTTTTCCCAATTGTTCTCCAGGAAAATATGATGAAATTGTAACGTAATTGTACGTGTTTGGCGATTGTGAAATGAACAATGTTGAGTGTTACATTTCATGAATAGCAACGACTGCTGGGACGCTTTGAAATGCTGGCATATATATTCCTTAACTTTTTAGTTTCTACAATTTGTCTGAATATCTCTGTGGAAATATTCTCAAGTGAAACCATACCATGTCTTTCCATCTTGCATAGTTTTTTTTTCTCCAAATTTTGACCATTACACATTGTGATCATCGTGAAGAACCTTTGTTATCTTGACTTTGGGTGAGACGGTTTAGAAGATCAAAAAGCCCTAGAATTACCCAAGGCTTTGTGTTGAAGATGATGCGCTCCAGCCCTGACTCGGCGCCGCCACGCGGGACTGGCAGCCGATGAATGGAGCGAGCGGTCGAACTGGTGAGTCACTCGACTGTAAAATTGTAACTGGGCAGCCATCAGCACCTGGCCATCCCTCACCTCGTTAGCGGCAGGACCAGGTCTTACAGGGTCGGTACAGGGCAGAGGGAGCTCAGCGCCGCGGGGCGGAAGGGGCGGATTGCCTTGCGGCTCTGCGCCTCCCGCGACTCGTGTCTAAAGGGCGATTTCCATGATGTCATTACTTGCCGACAACGTGGCCCAAATGGAAGATGTAATTACTCGATGATTGTGGCTTTGGAATGTCAATTTTCCTGGTGATTGATACAGGTGAATTCGTGTAGATATTACATTGTTATCAGAAAAGGAAATGTTTGTCTGCCTGACATGAAAAGAAAACATTGTAATTTGGGAACAATTTTGCACATTTATTGCTATGCATTAATAACTGTTGTTTGTGTTATCGGCGAGGAACTTCGGGTGTGTATAATGGAGGCATGTGAGGCAGGCAGCGCCGGTGGCCGAGGAGGTGGCTGACGTGTGCGATGCGGCGAGAACACACAGGTGCCGGATGGACGACACGGGCCACCCGGCAGCCACAACGACCCCTTCCTTCACGTGGTTAATAGACACCCGATGATAAAATAACGAACTGGTGGACGGAACCAGGAGACGAAGGGAGGAAGGAGAGGGAGAGGGGGGGAAGATGGACAAGGGGCCATGAGAGGCAAAAGGAAGTATCGGCCTCAAGAGACATCACGAAAAAAGTGTGTTAACGAGAAACGAAGTTAAGGAGAGGAAGTGGACACTAGGAGGCCGCGTGGGGACCATTTGTGTTTGATCCGCGCACGCGTGGGTGGGCGGTAGCCTCGCTGTCTGAGGGATGGAAGCAGAAACATAAATCTCAATTAATTCACCTTTGGCCGGCAAGCCATGATATGGACAGTGTACCAGGATGCTTGGAGCCCCAAAGCTAAAACATGAAAAGGCTTAATGGATCTTTGGGTCTCAGCCAAGACTTACCACAGCGAAGACGTGGCAGACTGAAGGGTATAGAGGGAAGGAACACAAAGAAGAGGAAGGAGAAAGGCGGGGAGGGAAGGAGGAAAAGAGTGCAGCGAGTGGCCCCATCCAGGATCATATTTTAACATAGATTGAAGAGACTCAGGCGCCAGGTGGAGCTGAGAGGAGATTACATTATATTGATAACGGACGCTGGACTCAGATTCCAGTTCCCGCTATGTAACCTTGCTCAACTGTTGCCACAAATGAGGAAGTTGGCATGAAAAAAGAACGGGGTAAACGTGAAATTCATGAAATTCAAATGAAAATCACTACGAAAGACGTTGAAACTCAAATTTTCAAAGATGTTAAATAATAAATAAAGGAAAAGAAAAAGAGAATAAACATAACCACAAGTAGGAAGATACAAAAGAATATATAAAGGAAAGAGTACCATTAATCAGACTGTTTTATCACACAAGAGAAATCGCAGTTTATTTGCATGAATGAAAAATGACAACAAATTACTGTAAAGGAATGCAAGGCAAATAGAAAGGAGTACGTAATGTGAGAATCTACATGTAGGGCGGCAGAATATGAAGTGATTACACCACAATTACTACATCAGAATAGCGAACGAGTAACTGTTGTCCTTCTTTCATCCCCTGACAAGCAATGAATCATGTGCTTTACTCGTAGCGACTCTAAACCACTCCACTCATCAAAATATTAATGTTGCCTTTAAAATTTCTAAACTAATGACACATGTACTTTTATTTTCAGTCATCCTAAGCAGAGAGAGAGAGAGATAGATAGATAGACAGAGAGAGAGAGAGAGAGAGAGAGAGAGAGAGAGAGAGAGAGAGAGAGAGAGAGAGAGAGAGAGAGAGAGAGAGAGAGAGAGAAACAGAGATGGAGAGAGAGAGAGAGAGAGAGAGAGAGAGAGAGAGAGAGAGCGCACCCCGTGAATACTGCAATTAGAGGTATGTGTGGCTGAGGGTCTGGATGGAGATGGTTGATGGGTGGAGGAGGCGCCCATCGATTCCCGCCCCCACCCCACCCCCACGCCGCCCCTTCACCCCCCCCCTAGCGCTGCCCTACCCTGCGTCCCCCTCCCCCCCCCACCTTGTTGTCAGGGAGCCAACACAGAACGGTGCTCCTCGCTACTCTGTCCCTGTGTCTTTATCGTTATTGAAACATAGCCAAGATAATCCCCCTCCTCCTCCTTCCTCCTCCTCCTCCTCCTCCTCCATCACAATCTCCATTAACTAGTTCTCTTCCCTCTATTCTTCCTCCTCTTCTCATCCTCCACCGCTTCCTCAAAACACATGAAGTTTCCCCTATTTTCTCATATATTACACACACACACACACACACACACACACACACACACACACACACACACACACACACACATATCCCCCTCCCTCCCTCCCTCCATCCACCAAAGTATACACAAAACTTTTCCTTTTTTTTTGCTCCACTGATCGAAAGGTTAACAATTACTCGTTTTTTATCCTCTACTATAAGGTAACGCACGCACAGGAAGACCCATTGACCTAGTGACCTATTTTCTGGGCTTTTAGTGGTGGGATAGGGTCAGGAACGTGGTTTAGATTATGCCTGGTCAGTGGGAGGGGGTGGGGTGGCGGTGACATGGGAGGGAGGAGGTGGCGTGCATGGGTGGTAGGTAGCATGTGAAGGGAGTGCTGTTAGATCACGGTGAATGGAGGAGTTTAGGGCGTGGGGAAT